>JAHWFP010009826.1:400-28185 GCA_023313725.1 Lithobius niger
ACTGATTCAATACTAATTTAATAAAACAGGAAAAAGAAGAAGCGAAGGAAAATAAATAGGACGAATAGGAGGAAAGAAAGGTAAGAAAAAATGACGTCATGACCTTCATGACGTCACAGGGGTGCAGGTCAACATCCGCCTTCTCAATTCCGAGAAATTTACCGCGACTACCCAGAGGATTAACGGTTGCGCAATAGGGGGGGGGGAGGGGATTAAAGGATTAGCGGCGGCATCCCTTTGGACGGTATATAGGCTTCCATCTCTCTGAGACACACACTAGTTCTAACCACTAGTTCTTGTTTGTGAGACGTGTGAAGAGAACACGTTTGGTTTATTAACGAAAGCAGCCTAGTGTCGATAGGCCAAATCGTTTTCGAATTATGTCCAAAAAGTCCACAAAAAGTATGAAACAAACGATAAACAGTAACTGTTTTCGCCACTATGTGCAATGCCGTTTACCTAGTGTCGATAGGCCAAACCATTTTTGAAATATCTTCGAAAACGTGTACAAAAACGTTACCAGGAATTCTTTTCCTGCACTTGGATTCTTAAAATTGTGTTTATCTCAGTGGGTAGCTTCATCTTAGTGAGCAGCCACCTTGGCAGTCGTCTTTATTTAAAATTATTTTATTTACATTGCAGAAATATTGCTAATTTTTTAATATAGAACATTTAAGCATTAATGCAGGAGGGTTTTTAATGATTTTCTCTAGGTTAATAAAATTCGGGAAGCCAACCAGTTGAAAATAAGTAATTAGCATTGAATCTAATAGACATCAGGCTTATTAGCACACGATTCTGTTAGTAGTTCTTTTGCAAACAAACATAAACAAAAAACTAATTCATCCTGCTTAGTCAAAAAATTTGTGTGTCTCTTAAGCGGCTTTGTGATGGAGGGTTTTTTTGTTTTTGTGGCTAGGGCGAACAGGTCCTCGGAAAAAAAAGAGTCAAATTTGGCATAAAAACAGGAAAAGAATTTCTGGTAACGTTAACAACAAACCTTTAAAGTATAACTCTTTTTGCCACTACTTTATTCCATTTTGAAAGATTTTGACAAACAACACCTCATTCGAAGCGTCATTTACAGAGCTGTGCAATGCCGTTTACCTACTGTTGATAGGCCAAACCGTTTTCGAATTATGTCCAAAAAAGTCCAGGAAAAGCATAAAACAAACAATAAACTGTAACTGTTTTGACCATTATTTTTTTCATTTTGAAGGATTTTGACAAACAATACCTCATTCAAAGCGTCATTTACAGAGCTGTGCAATGCTGTTTATCTAGTGTTGATAGGCTAAACCGTTTTCAAATTATGTCCAAAAAAGTCCAAGAAAAGCATAAAACAAACAATAAACTGTAATTGTTTTCTCCATTATTTTTTTTTCATTTTGAAGAATTTTGACAAACATCAAATAAGGCTTAAAATGACGTTGCCACGGCAATGTTAAGTTGCTACGAGTCACTGCTGGCTTCATCAACAACACTATACTAGAAACAAGCTTTGGGACTAGGCGGAGCGAACAGATATTCATTTCGAACTTATATTTTGTTTTTATTGTAGATTTGTTAATGCTCCTAAAAAATCTAGGTGCAATACTTACTCGGCTAAGTAGGGCCCTTTGCCTTTTGGTGTAACCCACTGCTGCATTTTGCTTTTTTTTACAACTGTAGGCCTAAGCTACGTGGACCACTGCACTGTGACTGAGGTTGGCGCTAATGACCTTGCTGTCGACACGCCATTAAGCCTCAACCTCCCCCCCCCCCCAAGCTACGTATCATATTTATTTTAATATGCTTTCGTTTACTCCATCATTTATTTTTTGCTTAGTTATTTGTAGTCTCTTTTCACAGCCCACAGCCTAAAAATAAAACGGCACTTAAAGCAATCACTGTTTGAGCTGTCGCAGCCAGTAATTCTTACATTGTTTATAGCAACTGCTGTGCAAAGTGTAGCCCGTATATTAAAAAATTAATAATAGGGCATTTAAATGCAAGCGATACAATCATCAATACGATAGTTTTTAACAATAATCAAAAGATTTAAAAGGTTCGCATGCTGCCGCAGGTACAAAACTTGACACTTGCACTAACGAAAATGTTGAGATGCACACCTCTATCACCCACTGCAACCAGCGATTTCTATTATATCATCTAAAAGAAATAACCATCACAATTATAGGTTAAAAATGTGTTATGCCTAGTTCTAGGTTTCAGGCATAATTTTGAGCGTTTGGGCCTAAATTTTGCCTGACGATGTTATTTTGTAGCAGCTAACAACAGTTGTGTTCGAGAGTTTGGCTTGTTCCTTCTCGCAATACGGTTTCGGTTTCGAGACTTCACATCACCGTGGCAACGAGGCATCTGTAAACCATTAGAGGCAGGCATATTATTGTTTCGTGCTGTGATATAAACACATTGTTTGCTGTAGACTTTTATTTTATATACAACGCTTCGCCTCAATACGACGATTTCAGGTTTCATATTCGGGATTCCCATCGCTAGTGTAAACAATTATAATTGTCCCTGTGCTGAAGTGAATTACTCCAAGCATTCTTTTTTTTTAATGAAACTAATGTTTGTCGTTAATCCTTTTGTTTTTTAATGAAACTAATGTTTGTCGTTAATCCTTTTGTTTTTTATAGTTGCGTTTCGTTCTGTAGTGGTTAAATGCAAGGATAAATTGTTATTGTTTCGTTGAGGTACGTCGAAAAAGGTTATTAGCTGGAAAGAAGCAACCAAAATTTTATTTGCCGTGTTTTCTAAAGTTCACTTGACTACCACCAGCATGGTGTATGCACCGTCGGAATTCCTTAACTATTCAGGATTCCAAATTTGCAATGGTGAGTGTTATAAATAAATTCGAAAAATTGTAATTCCTTCCATAATAATTGTACGATTACATCAAATTTTAGCTCAGCAATAATTTTGTGGGTATAAAGCGATGTACCAAAAATTTTAATCCAATCCGACCTTTCGTTTGGGCTCCACCCAGATTACAAAAACGTAACCAACCAACATTTTGCAATTTGGTGTCATTTACAGGCTACTCTTCGCTTGCTTTGCTCGCTCGCTCCACCAATTATGACGTCTCTCCATTGTGTCGCTCCCGTTACTTTGCTCGCTACCATCTGATCTATATACATGGTGCGTTTGGCATCAACAAACACTGTAACTCACTGTGTGCTAGGAGGCTGTAATGACAAGCCGCCGAAAAACCTTCGTTTTCGTGGCGAACACCTTTTTTTTTCTCGAGCGCCCAAAACGCAAAAAGACTTCAGTCTTCTACCCTCCACCGTTTCCTCAATAATGGACTAAATCGTCCAAACTTGGAACCTCTTAATAGCCACACACTCCAGCTACAACCTAGGAAAAACCAAATCCTAAACTTCATCCTAAAAAAATAACTACAGCCATTTGAAAATCACTCCAAATTAACCGCAGCGCTCAACATTTCCGGCCGCCATTATTGAAACTCGTTGTACATTTGTAATCTATTTTCATTATGCGTTTTGGGCAAAAAGCCCACCACACTAGCTTAGTTGTGCCTTAGGAGGGGCTACCTTAAGTGGTACTTAACCTCAAATACATGTGGATACAGACATTTTAGGTGTGATATTTTGTATTGTGTTTGTCTGCAGCAAATCTTATGAAAAATTTCCACTAAAATCAAAACTGTCTTTTAACTTAACAGTTAACCATCCAACTTAATTAATGCGTTATAACATTTGCCTAAGCTAGTCTATTTAATCTTTTTATATATTCTTTTGCCCCCAGAAACGCTACCATTAGTCCGAAACAATTCGACATCGGTATTCTCACGGACACGAATTATTTTGTAAATATTTTTGCTTTAAATCTTCGTCAAACTCCGACTGTGACCATCCAAATGCAACAACTAGCTTTTCCTTCTTTTAAAACAGTATATCTTGAAAAGATCTGTCCACAATGCCATCCCAAAGTCCGTCTGTGCAATCAACTTCCCCCCCCCCCAACCTAGTTGTGGTGTGTAACAGCTGCAGTTAAGGCTAGTAAAATTTAATAGTAATGCTTTATGCATTACACAAGCCTCTCTACTAAGCTTTAACATGAGCCATTTCACAAAGTACTCCTGTGAATATTCAATCCATAGTCAACATTTTAATGCAAAGACCTTTTCCCAAAGTTCACTTTAGTTAAACTCAATTTGGCCTATCTTTACATGTCCCTACTCCTTCAAACGGTTCTGAACCAAAACCCTTTGCCAAACCGACTTTTCCATTGTTCTCCTGGCCCTCCACCAATCAGACCCCCGTAGCTCTCCTCGGCGTCCGCGCTTTGGTCGCCAAAATTCGATGCTCCAGCATAAAAAGCCCAGTTGCCCTCCCGTACAGCTCAGTCAGCACAGCTCACAGATCTCGCCAGTTAGAAGGGTCACACCGATCGGGAGTGGAGATGCCACGTCCGTGGTTGCCATGCCAGCAAAATGGTAGTGGTTCGTATATACTTAGTTTAGCTTTGAAAGTTTATCTTTAGGACCCTCAATTCTAAATTTATAGTTCAATCTTAACTAACTTCTAGCTTGTAGAAATTATGGTCGGTAAGCCATCGGCATTTCTGGGGGGTCAAAGGGTTTTAGCGAGCGTTAACCGCATCCGGTCATCTGCCCGACGAAGCCATAAGGCCCTAAGGCATTTATGGTCCCCCGCCTTCAATAATGTAAGAGTAGGCACCTCTTTCTAAAAAGCCAGTTTCATTGTTTGTTCATTTTAACAAACGTAAATGTAAACAAAGGGACGGTTTGATCTTCGTGAATTCGGGGAAAAATAACTGTTGGACGATTTGACCCTAGTGAAAAATAATTGTCACATATAGTTGCAACTTACCGGACGCGGTTCAGCTTGCTGGGTTTCCTGGATTGAAACCCAAGATAAAAACTTCGTTTTCTACTCGAAATTATAAGTGTATTTGAGAACTAAAATAACTGTTCTTGTTAATGTGAATTACTTACCGTAAATTCAAGCAAAGTGCTTTTTTCCAAACTTGTTAAAAGCTATTCTAGTAACCTAAGTGTAAAATACCCATTTTTATATTGCTGATGTTTTAAAATAAAAAAAAAACAGGAGTTTTAAACTTCAGTGCGTTTACTAGTGGATTAATTGTTTTGAGTGTAAAATATTATGCAGCCCATTTTAGCTTTATTCTCCAGTTAACAATTAAATAATTTCTACCGTTGGTGGCAGTGAAATTACCGGTAGCATCAAGGTTAGGCCTATTAGTTAGGACACTGACGCTTCATTCCCCAAGCCGGGACTGTAGCCCTACTGTGCTTATTAACGTAAAAAGTCGTAATAACCACCAAAACTTGATGCTAAGAAGTACTCGTCAACCAATGATGTCGGGGGCGTTACAAGCACCTCAGCCGTCGTAGCATCCGCCGTTACAACGCCCACTGTGTTGCATAAGTGAATAGGCTTAATGTCCAATCTAATTCTGCATTACCTGGTACTTAACGAAATTAATACGGCAGGTAATGATTAAGCCTCCAAGCTGACAATTACACCTGAAATCTGAAATTGGCTCAAAAACTCACTAATTTTGTTTAGATTATACAATACAGATCCTGTTGCAGTGTGTGATAGACTTGTGCACCTTAACATATTCGATAGTGGCGGAAGTTTGCAAAACTATAGTGACGAATTCTGCCGGTGCCGAATCCATATTCATGTGAAAATAATCTACTCAACAGTAAAACGAAATGTTCTTTATAATTCTTAATTCTTTCCCTTAACTGGTTGCAGTTGCTATTAGAATGGGACGTTTCACAACGGCCTAGAGGATTCCGTTTCAGTTTTATATCGGGCGAATTCGGATATAGCTTTATAGTAATTCTTGACAATTGTCCCCTTGGTGCCTATTTTTTGAAATTTGGCATGGAGTTTGGTATGATGAAAGTTTTAGAAAATAATCGCATGCAACTTCTGAGCTATCGCTGAAGAGCTGTTTGCAATAATTCATTACGTCCGCCCCATGGGTAAGTCCTTGTATAATGGCTTGGCTCCGATTAGCCACAAAACATTGTGTAATATCACTTTGACTAGGTTTTTTGATGCAAGGAATCCATCAAGGAGACCGCACATCACACGAAACCACAAGGACTGTCTAAACCAAACTTTGCATGCAGTACCACGGGAGTCCGGACAAGGTTTATCAAAAGAAAAATCCAGAATCGGACATGGGGTTGAGGAACCATCAGGCTGACAAAATGGACCAATAGCAAGAGGCAAAATCAAAACAACAATGAGCCGCAACGCCGTTTCTAATTGTTCAAGCATCCGATTGTTAAAAGCTTGATTGTTGATGATAAACAGGCGGCGTTAGCCGGTAATAAACCAAATTCAAGATATTTTCACTTTTCGTCGACCGATTTGGACGTTTGAATACACCATTTTCACGATTTTTTTCACCACCTTTCCAATGGCCCAAATCCCAAACAGCTGCCTCTTATTGTTTAGAAATTACAAGGCAAATCCCATCCAATCCGATTGACAGCCAAACAGCAAAGAAAGCGGAGCCCGCTCCATTATGTCGACAGTGGAACTGATGACGGCCCTACTTATTTAGAGTGGTTATTTTGATGTGAGGAATCCACAGTTGAACTCAAGTTTGTGTGTTAGGGTCATTTTAAAGATTATTCGTTACTTCGAAGTACAATTTTGATCAATGCATCGATTAGATTATTTTTGCATATTCTTAACTTATTGTCGTTTACAATATACAATTCAAATAAAACACGTGTGTAACCAGATGTAGCCTAATATACATGACATCAAACCGTACCAGAGTTGCAAACTGCACATCCAACAGCACTCGGGGGTCAGCTAATGTGAAATGTGTGCAAAAATGTTGCTGAACATGTTATGGACAAGAGGCCCATCTACGGAAGGAAATGTAAAATATTTAGCATAGTTCAAAGCCAGCCGAGATAAATGCTGCACACCCTCCACTTGCATACGAATTTCTTTCAGCAAATCAAGCACCATGCCGACTTACACTGAGAACTTTCATTATCTTTTCACTAAATGAGAACCATGGTCTGCTTCAGTAATTATACAGATCGAAGCTTTTTTCAATGGGCGCTGATGAACAAACCACAGATCTATACAGTATATCTCACTTGGAGGATGCTGTTTGTTTTATGCCCTTATTATTGAAATGATGTCAGCTTCGTTAATCGTCGGGTCTTTACGGAAACACGAAGCTGTTTCTTGGCAGGATTCGGGAATAGTTACTGCCCGCATAAGGGCAATGACGTTACTTTCGTGAATCGTCAGTTTTTTACGGAATCACGAGGATGCTTCTCGGTATAGATATGTTTAATTTGGCGTATCAGCAACACAAAAATGAGGTTAGGCCTAATCCGAAATGCCAATGCCGAAGCAAACGAAATTACACGTTGGTTGATGAAATGCAATGATGGGATAGTATCGCTACGCCAAAAAAGAGTTAAACATCGTAAACCAAACATAAAAGGTAAACATTATACATAAAACTAAACACCGTAATTCCAAATTATGTCGTAAATCGAAACCCTAAAACGAAATTCCTTCAGAAAGTCGTTTTACGAAAAGAAAACAAAAATTCTCAAAACAAATCCACTCGAGTTTGTATTAAATGTATAATTTGGTTGTTTTAGCACTCAACTCCTTTCCAACAAATTTCTCTCGACCTTTGGTCTCGGGAGATTAAATTTGGAAAGAAGTTTTGTGCTAAAACAACCAAATTACCGATTTAATACAAGCACTTGTGGTATTAAAGCTGAAAAGACCACGGTGAAAAGAGCGTTCTGCTTCAGTAATCATACAGATCGAAGCTTTACTCGTTTTTGATGGTCGCCGGCATGGTGGTTGGATTACACGTAGACCGGGTGGACCCACTCAGTTGAACGCGTCTGAGCTATAGCAGAGTAATTTCCCGTGTACAGCATACGAGCGAGATTACCCAAGATGCCACAGTTGGTGACGTGTCTGCTCCCAAACAAAAACAAAGCCACGCTGCTTTATCGTATAGCCGACGAAGCTTGCTCTTGCCAACTTGCGAAGCTAACGAAGAGGTTTGTTTCTTCAATTACCATACGTTTTGGGCAAAACTAATGAAAAATTATATAATAAGTGATCGCACAATCTTTACTTAACACTAGAATAGACATTTTAAAATCAAAACGAGAAATGTTTACTTCTAACAGCTCCAACAGAACGCAAAAACTACATCGACGATGGACGCTTTACTGTTATTTAATGCCAATTCGTGCTGTTACAGTAATATCAGGTTTTTTACATCGAGTTTTAGTTCTTTATTTGTATAGTTTCCGTCCACTTTCATCCATTGCTTTACTCTGCGAAATATAAAAATGGACGAAACCAACATAAAGCTGTAAATGCCGATTATCGATTTTAAACGTTGCTGGAAAATATGTGTCCCGCAAACAGTTTATGAACCTATTCGTTTAGGCTAAAACCAGAAGTAGCTTTCCTTACTTTTTTTTTGCGTTTGTTGGTTTTAAAGTTCTTTCCACAGAATACATGCTGGCTGACGAAGTTGCCCCCTACGCTATGCCAAATATAAAAACAGTGAACCACAACGTAAAAAAAAGCAGCCAACAATCAAGTTCTGGCTTGTTAACAATCTTGTTATCTACAGTACGATATTTGGAATTTTACCTAACATTGTCTGGTTGTAAGAAATATTTCATATCCACTACAGCAATTACAAAATAAGCTGATAAATAAGTAATAGATATCCGTGAAGTAGACCGAGTTATCCCGAAATAATTGCTCGTCTGCAAGAGAAGCTGATATGTTTATGCTTTGCCAAATTCCCTTTGGAAACCGGCGATTACTTCCAATAAATTACAAATCTCTATATTCCTGGTAGGGATCTACTTCCTACTTTATACCACTCCGGTGGGGGGGTCCAGCTATTGAAAATTCAGAATTCCATAAATTTAAAATGCTGGAAAAGGGCCTTATGAAATTCCATACTTTTCTAGTTTTTCAATGCCTTATAAGACCCTTGTAACCAGGTTTCTCTCACGGAATTTTGTAAACATCCTGTGCTTTCGATTGACAGAGGGCCATAAACTGCGTACAGCATACTGACCACATGGATAATTAGTAATTTTCAAGAATGCACTATACCACCTAGGTTGATTGGTTTTGCTTTATTTTATTTAGAGTTAAAAACCTTATCCTTTCTCCAACTTGACAACATGACAACCACTGTGCAAACTTCACATGATCTTTATAGCTCTTCTTCCAAAAAGTAGGCTAAAGTGTAGTAAAAACTGGCATACCGTTAGTTGCAAACATGCCAAGTCATGTTTAGAAACTTCTAACGTGCAATTGAAATTTGTTTAGAAACTTCTAACGTGCAATTGAAATTTGAGGTGGTAACGTTGAATAGAGTAATGTCATAAGCCATCAACATAAATTATCAGAGTATTACAGTAGACAACCTTTATGCACGTTTCATGTAGTGGTGTTACCTGGATTATAACTGACGAGCTAGTCCATCACTAGACCACTGGCATATTACCCTTACAGATACGGCCGAGGCCAGCAGATAAGTGCTCATATTTTTTAAGGTCGTGATCTGGTGGACTGGCTTCCAGTTTAATACAGTCCACATCACTCAGAAAAGAAATGCATGAAGCTGGCTTAGTGTTATTTCTAGTATTTGATTTTTTACCGATGGCTTTTATCAGACGTACCAGTATATTAGCAAGAATTTGTAGAACTAATTATCAAGAATTCTTGATATTAGTTACAGCCATTTGTTTCTATTATTTCTCCTTCGTTGGAAAAAAAACTTATGTACTTCACATTCGCTTCATCCATCCCCATGCCATATATTTTACGGTGATGACCCCTACTGCATTTTAAATTTCCACAATTTCCTAGCAACCCTCATTAGGACCCCTGCATAATAAGGGTGTACCGATCCAATTATTGCCGATCAGAGCATGACCGGATCGATCAGCAAAACGGTCATATTTTACCAGTAACCAATCCAACCTATTTGAAGGGAACACCCACACATTTGTACAGATACTATTCTATTTCATCTACATCGTATTTGTAAAAATTGACACTAAGAATTAGCAGCTCCTGTTCAATCATTTCGATTACCTACTAATTGTAATTTCTTAGCATCAACAATTTTTTTCATGCGTGAAAAAACACATTTCGGTTACTTAAGTCATTGCTGGACGCCGCTCTTCCCAGTTCCCACCTAGATCGCGCAAACAATAAGTATTATTGAGAAAAGCCTTAATGTGCATATGAGCAATGGTACCTTTCTGATTGAATTGCACTAACACTGTAATGTTTCCATTCGTTCTGGTGGTCCTCCCCTCTACGCTATGATCGATCAGCAAGGTTGATGTTTCTCCAGTGTTCGGATCAAGATCGCATTGGAAGCAAAACTGCTGATCGGTACAGCTTTACTGCATAAACATACCCTGGTAATATTATGGTGGTGACTCGAGGGGGAAGGTTGTGTGGGCACAGGTAAGTGTACATTTTCGTTTTAGGCAATAGAAATTTCAAAATACCGGGGTAGGGCCTGGTTGATTTTGGTTTCTATTGGCCTTATGAAAACACACTACCTATAATTTACAAGCAGTCCCTTCCTTTGAAGGGGGCTCAATCCCCTAGATGTGAAGTTGGCTTAACTGCCGTGCTCGCAGCCCCGTTTCCAGTGTGCAGGAGCATGGGCCTCTATACAAGGAGCCGCCACAACGTTGGACATCATTCTTTCTTCCACTCGGGGTCTACTTTGGCGCCGAAGATGGGAGGCCAGGCGGGCCAAGGTAATGTATGTTTTCATAAGAGCAATAGAAACCAAAATCAACCAGGCCCTACCCTGGTATTTTGGACTTTCAATGTGCCATGAAAACATCCATTACCTATAATTTAATAGCAGACTTCGTTCCTCGGAGGCGGGTGCCAAATGTGCTGGGCTGCCCCAAAGTACAAGTACCCCGTGAACCGAATGGAGCAGGCATGACGAGAAGTTAGAGACCGGCAAAATCCCCAAAAATGAGGGGATGGTGACCGTGTTCAGGGCCAGGCAAGGAAAAAGATAGGCCTGCAAACATGACAAAATTCCGAATACCTGTAAGAACGGTAATCCAAGGTAATGCTGAAGACGTTGGAGGCCGGTCGGGAGATGTAGCAGAGTGGCTTGAAGGAGTTCGGAGTTTACGTATGCCGAAGTACACAACAGGAGGAACGTTCAACGGAACAGTAATGGATAGTCCAGGAGAACTCGCCATAGGGTTCATTGCACAATGCTGCTTCAGGAAGAGAAGCCAGTGAGGAGTCCCGGAATCGGCAGGAGGATACTGTTGTCCGAGGCGGAACAGAGAGTTGAAGGGTAGGCCTGGTTGATTTTGGTTTCTATTGCCCTTATGAAAACATACACTACCTATAATTTACTAGTTCGGAGTTTGAGGATGCTGCAACTTGTGGGAAGAAGAAAGTGCGAGAAGTAGAATATAAGGGAGGTCCAGAGTTCGTCCAAAGACGTGAGTCGCAGAGTCCGTGCTGAGGGCGAAGAAGCAGCACCGGCTATGTCCGACGAATCAACTGGTTTTGTCTTTTTAATTACCATGCTTCGAGTTAATAGGCTGTTACTAATTGGTTGTATTCCCACTGCCCGTCTTCAGTTGATTAAGAAGTTAACTAGATGTACCATCTTAATTCTTCCAAACCTACATACGGCTTTCTTGTTGCCTTCAAAGTAACAGGAAGGCAAAGCATTAGCAGAGATGTTAGCAGCCGCAACTACAGCTGGGGCCCATGTAGGTTTGGAAGAGTTAAGATGGTATATCTAGTTAACTTTCTAATCTATGTATGGTTGAAATTTACAGGTTTTCCACTCGGGATTGAGATTTGTGAGCTTACGGAAAAAATTCCAAACTGTTCGCACGTGCAGCCATTTTCTTAGCTGAACGTAGAAACTAGGCCTAACTCAAGACCATAAGGTGCAGTCATCTTCTTGCTCCAAGTGCAGGCAATGAATGCAGTACGAGCAAGCCCGGCTGACATCGACACACTCGCTCACACAACGAGTCTTCCAAAGCTGACGAAACGATTGTTTCTTAAGGTACCAGCAGTTTTTATTAAAAACGAAAACCACTGTTCATTCTCAAAACCGATCCATCTTTACTTCTCGGGTATAACTTAATTTGCAAAAATGACCCAGTGACCTATTTATTTTTTACCTATAATTCAAGTCTTCCATTTAGGCTACTTTCTCCAAGAACTTTTTAAGAGGATGCTCTCCCCAACCCCATGTTTGTGTCATTAGGAAATTTCCGACAGCATGGTTTTTTGGTCCAAGTACTGTACCTCTTATTTTGAATACGTTCGAACACTTACTTTGAATATTCAAAGCCATTAGAAAAACGGAGCATAACAGATATATTTGGCCGATATCAAGATTCCAATATTTTTAGAATTTTCATTTTTTCACTTATTATTTCCTGTTTTAGAATTTACATTCATTCTCATATTTATATTTTAGACATTTTTCATTAACTTTTATAGCCTAGTGAGACAAAGGATTACGACACAAAAAATACGAGCCGTAACTCACAAACAACCGTTTACTTGGTGCTTAAGTTGTGAGAAAGTTGCACTTTTTTAATAAAAAAAACATAGGCTAAGCAAAGGGCTTTTTTCCTTCTAAGTTAACATTTTTAAAACAGTTGACTTTAGTTTGAAATTAGGAAACAATATTTAAAAAAAATGGAAATATTGTAAATCTTGGTACAAATCAAAATTTGTTATCCAACACACATCACACTCAAATTCAAAATCAAACAAATATGGGAATTTTCAACAAGCTGTAATTACTAAAGATGGGAAAAATAGTCCTGTCTTAATCAGGCCACCACAAACAGCTTATATACATTATTTACATTGTCTGACATGCATTGCTCGTTAGTTTCATTGCAGCATATCAAAAATTGGTAGTATTTGTTTTTGCTTTTGAATTTGGGCACGATTTCGTGTGTTGGAATTTTTCAAATACTCAAAGTATGTTGGTTCGTTTTTTCAACAAAAATGTGTACATAGTCTGCATGCAAAATCCACCCTCACCTCTCCTCAATTTTGCCAACTAGTTTTGACACATACTGTTGAGTAGGGTCGCACAGCGAGAAAAGTACTTTTGGAAGGATATGATAAGCCCACTTAAGGGATTTGGTAGAGCGCTGTAAACTCCCTCCTGCTAAGTCTACGGGCATTTTACGTTATTTCTTGCTTCCCGAGTGCACATTTGCAACAATTTAGGGTAGTTTTCTTAATTTTTTCTTTGTGTGATGATGGCGATTTCATAGAGCATTGTAGATAAGCTTTTGTATGTATTTGTATTATACTTGCAGAAATCTATCGGCCATTAGCCACTTGGTGATTAAATTGGGCGGGTGGACGACTAATATTTTTCCTTAGCAGCCAATTTGGCATGTGAATTAATATAAAAAGGCTGAACTGAACACATTTTCAATTCTTGTTGGTGAATTATTTTTTGTTTCAGTATACCATTTTAAAAGTTTGTCAGGCAGCTTTCCAAAGATCCAAATCTATAGCTTCTTGCTCTTAGTATTCAAAAGTTGTGACACAAAGTGCTACTGTGATGGAGATCTCTTTGAAAAAACTGTTACTGGAATTACTTTGAAACTGTTCATTAATGCTCGTACACTTCTTCAGAATTCATTTTAGTGCTTCAAAATGAAGATATACTAATACCTTGCAAATTTCCGACAGAAGTACAGTACTTCTGTCTTCATGAGGCACACGTTAAGATTTTGGCACCACAGGATACATTCTGTGCCATTGATGAATATCCAGGAACCATCGAACCCAACCTAAGACACAAAGACCTTATTCCCTGCTTCAATGCAAGTGCTTCAAAACGAACAGACAAGACAAGCAAGCGAAGCATTGGATAGGCTACAATGTTTGCCAAGTTCATAAAACCAGTAATGTCGTAGAAAAGCCAAAATGTGTGCCTGATGAAGACAGGAGTACAGTTAAACCTCGTATTACAATAATCTTGTTATAACAATGATACTTTCGGCCCTCTGCAAGCAACAATGCATGCAAAAGTGATTGTTTATAACCTGTTATAATGGTCACTTCCAATGCCCATTATAACACTGTTGAAAATTTTCAAGGTATTAGTGATATCTTGTTTTGAAGTGTGCAAAAATGAGTTTTTAATAGTGTATGAGCGATAAAGATCTCTTTATTTTCAAGTAGTTTTTGGAACATATTCACATACTTACAAGTCTGTGTGAACATTCCATAATTTATAAGAAACTTGTGCTTTGACAGATGCAAGAATAATCACCAAATTGAGCGATTTTTTTTGTTTTATTGACGTCTAAAATTTGTTGTTCTATTGACATTTTTAGTTTGGTGACGAAGTTTCACATTTGGCTAGTATGCATGCATTTTAAATTAGTACCACAATATGTATCAACCGTGACCAATGTAGGTCGCCACTCGCCAAATAGCAAAGGAAATTCAGTAGGTTTTGAACAATAAGAAGACTGCAATATCCAACTAACTAGAATAACCAGAATACCAATAACCAGAATACCAATACCAATACCAATACCAATAACCAATTATAACCAGAATATTTTCAAGGAACAGTAGAAAGATATTTTTACCTGTAATTTATTGCTGGTTGTAAGGTATTTTTTAATTGCAGAGTAAACTGTAAAGTCCAAACTATTGGGTCAGCTGGTTCCATGTTAGCCTTAGATTTTAGCTCAACTGACGCACAATTTATTTATCGATGACACTGTTGTTTGATGAAAGGTATTTTTACCTGTCTGTCAACTTGTACAATGTTAGGTTTAGATTTGAGCCGACCCAGGATTTATTTACTGATGCATGTTATGCTATTTTAAGCTAAAGCATTTTGTGCTTAGTTTCTTTTGACACTCCGGTTTGAAGCCTATTTTTTTTTGTTACTTGCAAAGTAAAACGTAAACAGCGTAAACTATTTGGTCTGTTTGTTCCAAGCTAGCCTTGGCTAGAGTAGCCTACGAGATGACACAGAATATTGTCTAATGACACTATTTCTCCTGCATTGTAGATTGTAATTTAAGCCAAAAGGATTTTGACAGCCTGTTCCATGTTAGCTGCAAATACGAGCAACAGAGATTGGATTTATTGAATGACATGATTTTGAAAACTTACTTTGTTAAACTGTTACATTTGCCCGTTTGTTCTATTAGTTTTCCACACAGAACTGAACATATGTTTCGCTGCACATTAAATGTAAAAGCTACAACTATTAGTCAACCCAGCTTTATGCCAGCCATCAGTTAGTTTGTTCGTAATCCCAAAGATATTGCTGTGTTACGTTAAGTTTTCATGAAATGTTAACCTTAGAAGGCTTTCGACAAGTTGCCTTCGCAATGGATAGCTAGCCTGCGCGTGATACAATTTTATTTTCAAACTACAGTGTACATATGCCTGCTGGCAATGTTAGGCTGAAATGTACCTTGCAAATAGTCTAAGGTTCAACATCAAGTAGAACACTGATGCCTAAAAGTGTACATACAGTCCTATTTACCGAATGTGAAACTGACTTGCTACACAATTATACTTATGCACACCGGTGTGCTTTAAAAGATGTTATGTTTTGCTGAAACAAAAACAGCATTTGTTGGAGCCTGCAGTATAGAGTACACAAATTTATGCTTAGGCTCACTGAGCACTGCACATTGAATGAGTTTGTTTTGAAAAATGAGACTTCAAGAGACCACTGAAACATTTAATTATACCAGCCAGTAAACTTGGAATAGTGAAATCTTGTGTAATTGGTTTATTTGTAGACAGTACATCATGGCCAGTGCAGTTTTTTCATACAGGTTACGTTCGGTTGCAAATCATAGCGTACGCGAGATTTAATACAACGAGTGATATGGAATCTACACCAGTATCGAGCCATTTAAGCTCACTGAAAATTGCTAATTGAGAATGTTTGTTTTGAAAAATGAAACTAGCCCATTGTAATATTTGATTGTGCCAACCTAGTTTTTTTTTAAAGCGTGATTCCTCCTGCAATTATTTCAGAAGTACACGTACACACACTAATCACCACTTGTACTCACAGTCCATTACTTAGTTTTGAATTTTCGAGGAAATTCTGTTCCTCTTCTTCAGAAGTCGAAATAAAGATTTGAAAAATGTCACTACATGTCGAGCTTCAATCGGAATTTGAAATTTGCTCCAGTCCAGACAAAACCACAGATCTTTATGTTTCGTCTGGAGGTATCTTGTCCAGTGCTCCATTCCAACCTGCACAAGAGGCACCTCCGTGTCCTTGAGTCCCTTGCTATAAAAGACTTTCTCGATGCCAAACACCACTAATGACCCTTACTAGCCCTTCCTACCACTTGGTAGAGGGATTCTTGCGCCCGATCTGAAAGCCAAACTTGACGAGCGCTTGATACCTACTTTAAGACATCTCCACATGAAACATACAGATCAGTGGTTTAGTCTGGACTGGAGCGAACTTCGAATTCCGATTGACGCTCGACATGTGGTGACGTTTTTCAAATCGTTATTTTCGATTTCAGAAGAAGAGGAACAGAATTTCCTCGAAAATTCAAGACTAAGTACTGGGCTGTGAGTACAAGTGGTGATTAGTGTGTGTACTTCTGAAATAATGTCTTTCAACAATCACTGTTCTCACTGGTTTTCAAACTCCTAGAAGTGTTTTTTTTAGGCAGGTATTACGTCATGTCAGTGCACATTTTTATTATGCTCGGTTGCAAAACAAATTAGCCTACACGAGATCTGATGAAGAAATGATACTGATG
The DNA here is from genome assembly GCA_023313725.1 of Lithobius niger. Taxonomy (NCBI): domain Eukaryota; kingdom Metazoa; phylum Arthropoda; class Chilopoda; order Lithobiomorpha; family Lithobiidae; genus Lithobius; species Lithobius niger. Next base: position 17,286 of record JAHWFP010009826.1, read on the forward strand.
CTGAATAACTTAAGCCAATGACTATGTAAATTGGAAAGGCGTTTTGTTTAGGCCCATTATTCTTGAAAGATGCCTAAATCAAACTAATTATTTAATTCAGCACTTACGTTATAGAATTGTTGTTTTACTGCCACGTTTTGAAGCCAATCCTAACTATCTTAAGTTACAAGTTATGAGACAAGTAGTCTCAAATGAACAAATTATTCACATTTTGCTGCCAATGTATCATCTTCTACCAAAATTTTATCTGTTGAAAAGGAGGAAAAATTGATCACATTGTGTGAAGAATGAATTACACTTGAAACAAAAATGAAGCAATTTTTGCACAGACAAATGGTTGGTAAATTATTATGGCTGTTCCGTACCGGTACAAGTATCGTATCGGAGTAGCACGGCTGTTGCCTATCTTTCGATCGTATCGGAGCAGATACCATGCTATCGGTATCAGATTAGCACGATCCATTTTTCAGCCGATACTAAATTAATTTTTTCCCTGTGGTTGTGCAACTTTACAGTTTTTTTTGTTCACCTTAGGCAATAGCTTTGCTCTACAAACTGATTTTTTTTTTTATTTTATTTGTGCAATAACGTAAACAACCAGGACCTACTACTAGTGTGCAAACTGGGAAAGATTGATTTGTAGGCCTAAGTTAAGCTACTTGCATTGGTTTTTTCTTTTGTTCATAAGTATCGGTACTGGATATAAAAAAAAGTGTTATCAGAATTAGGTTACAACTATGAATTATATTACAAATTACAATCTGTTACCTTCACCTGGAAAACACAAACACAAAAAAACAACCGTTATACGCGCTACATGTTGCAGTACATTTTCAACTAGGCATGTGGCCTTGTTTGCTGTCACTGCCACACTGGTAGTGATAGTGCTGCCTTCTCTTGTTGTAGTTTGTCTTGTGTCATGAGGAGTGCTCTCCAGAGAGTAGAGACTCGCAGCAAGTTCTGGCATGACGAGTTGTAGGCCTGTTTCAACTTTTGAAATTTTTAGCCTTATTAGCCACATTCATCTGGACAACTGAGGCTCACTTGCCGACTTTGGGGCAGCATTAAAACTGTGACTGCAACCAACTGTTCTGAAACGCAGCTGGTAAGTTGCAGTTAAGCCTCCAGTCTCTGGCAAATGCACAGACTTGTGTTCTGAACTGCAGGTCATTATCCAAAGAATCTGTAAGTGACCAAAAAATCATTAGCTCCACACAAAATCAGAAATCCTTTTCGATATAGTGGTAAGCATTTCACAGGAAGAGGCCATAAGTGGCACTACCAAATTGAAGGCTTTCTAAAACTCAAAGCTAGGAGTTTCAGAATAAGGGCATTAGCCTCAAGAACACATACATTTACAAATAGAACATAATTTACCAATAGCTCGGATCAACACATACAAAGATTCCATGTGTAAAAAAGTACTGCAATTATTACTTCTGATAAGTCTTGAATTATAAAATGTAATACTGTTACTTACAATCATGCAGTGCAGTCTTATTCAACAGGGGTAGCCTACATCTTAGTTTAAATCTTTCAAAGCCACATTAATTATCAAAGCGTAATATCAAGGTGGTCACGAGTCAAACCAGCATAATCCTGGTTTGGAGCCAGGGCTACTGACCGTAGGTATCAAGACCTCGAATGTCAGTAGTCTGTCGTCACTCATCATTTTGCCAATGCAAATCAACAGCTTACCTTAATTTAGCCACATCTCCAAAAAGGTGGCTAGCAATAGAGAATGACACTCAAATAGCGATCTCTGGAATCCTATCACAGGAAACGACCGATACAGGTTTTTTACAGATGCAATGCCGACTACTGTTAAGCTGGAGCAATTTTTGAAACTAACTCTCAAGTGCCCAAGGCACATTTGGCAGTGAAGGCAAGTAAATTAACCACATACTGATCTAATTATTGGATGAAAATGTTGGTTTATCCCTAGATAGAATAGTTTGTGACATTATGCTCAGATTTACAGCACGTTTGGGGCATCATTTGAGGTTTATTTTTTACTTTCCTTTTTTTCCATCAGGCCTAAGTTGGATTGTCGTAACAATGAAATAAAAACTGAGGTTAGTTGGTGGGAGCATTTTTTTTAATACTGTACTTTTTTTTTTAATTGTAAACTAGCCTACAGGTATTTCTTTTAAAGACAACCAGACTTGTTTCTTGGTTCGTGCAGTTAGACCCCGAAGATTTATTTATTTTGAACTTCATGGCGGCTTAAAGGAATAATTCGGGTAATTAATTTTCGACTTAGCCAGAAAAATGAGTTTGACTAGTTTCAACATGCTCGACTTTCAGCTAAATGGATGTAGTGTGTGCGTAGAAAGCTAACGAAAGTTCAAATTAATTTTTTTTTTATTGTTTTCATGTTTTGGTCGTTAGATAGCATTTTCGTTTTGATGGGGAGGGGGGGGGGATTGCGAGTTTGTGCCCCCACCCCCAAAAAATGCATAGCTGCGACCCTGCCTTTTAGGCAATGTTTGTGCATAAATCAACACTGACATTACAAAGATGCACTTTCATTCAAGTCAATAAAATAAAAAATAAAAATAACTATGTTGGAGGCCTGTTAATAACTGACTGGTCCAAGAAACATAACACAAACTTTCATTGACACTGCATTATTATCAGTTGCTGCGTTGATTACTTTTTGGCTTAGCCATATTTTTTTCTTCTGGCACACTAAGCTACAGATGCAAATTTCACAGCAGCTGAGCGACTTAACAGAAAAAGATTTTGTGCAGGGACTATGAGCATTAGCATCCTTCCCATCATGTACAGGACTGAACCCAACATAAATACTGTTACAATCCATCTCTTGACATTGACAATGCCATTATCGAATGGGCTAAAACTTGTGGGGGAGTGGAGGGGGTGTTAGGTTAGGGAGAAAAATAATTGTGAGTCTATCTAAAACTAAAATTGCAAACTTCAGACAGATTGCTTCTCGCTATGTGGCTAGTGGCAACCAACATTGGTTAGTGGTGAGGGCAAGCTAAACAGTACAACTTTTGTTTTTGTTTTCCGATTTCTTTCTGGGGGGGGGGGGGCAAACTATACAGAGAGGGTCAAGATAGCGGTACCTGCTGGATCATGAACAGTTGGTAATTTGGTGGTGAACCAATGAAGCTTCTTAGATTAAATATTTGGGCATTGAACATAATTAATGATAATCAGCCAATAACTAAAGGGAAGCAGTTCCGAATATGGTGAAAATGTTATGATATTATATTTGCATAAATTAATATTCACATACATTATAATATGATTATACAGAGCTGCATAGATCCATGCAGATATTTAAAGTTAATATAAATAATCAAGTCAGTGCATTAAAAGGCACGATATTTATTTAAGGATATAAAATATTAAAAGCAAGGAATAATGTAAACAAGTCCAGGCAAGCCAAACTTAGAGAGGTGCGTCAACAACCCAGGTGTGGAGATTGGGGTCAGCAAAAGCTATTAACGTCGGGGTCCTTTAGATAATTATAGGGAAGGGTTAAAGTGAGTGACATATCAGAGCAAACAAGCTTGCAGGTGGATCCTGGTTTTGACAGGTGATCCACTCCTACTATAATTATCCGTAGTAAAAGCAATTACTGACGGCATTCCTGTCATACGTAAGTTAAAAGGCTATTAACGCACAAAGGGGACCGAGTCTATATAAGCAAAGCCGAGGAAAGAATAGGATCAGTGATCACCCATTGTAAGTTGCATCAGGTCGTCTCCTCCTATTTGGCTCGCGACGGAAAGGTGTAAGGGCTTAGCCGGGTCTGGTCGGATCGGGATGCCGAAGGATTACAGCTAAGTAATTGTATCGAGTTGTGATATAACAATCATTGATGTATTGTAGTATATTAGCGGGAATCGCAAGTGAATAAGGGATAAGCAATAGCGTATCATTGTTGACCGTTATTGAAGGTTAATTGTTGTTATTAGATTATGAATAGTAGTGCTGACTTCAATCTTGAATACAGTAAAATGCATAAGCAATCTATTAAGGCGTATCTAAATAAGTAAGAGCCATTTCAGATTAGATTGCTGTATGCCAGTAGCAGAATTAAAACAACCCAGTAATCTATTTGGTGTCTATGAGTCTTTATTTTACAGTGTATACGTATGTGCATTTAGTATAAGCCATTCTGACATAATATGGGTTTCACACAGAAATAAACCTATAGCAGTGGTGCAGAAGTGTCCACGCTTAGCTTTTAGCTGAATTATATTATAAATTCAAGGCATTTCGTGGGATTTTTTTTTTTTAGTTGACCTTTTAAATAGTGTTGACTTGTGGAAAGGTTGCTTTGGAATTACTAGCTTTTTTGGCTACTAGGAATTTAGTGGCGAATTGAATTTTTTTTTAAGGCACAAGTTGTAATCAAATAATAATTTTAGTCTAGACTATGGAATTTTGGTGTACAGTTTTAATAGTGATAATAATTTGCTATTTGGTGATAAAATTGGTTTTGGCGAAATATTTGGATTCTCTCATTGGTTGATATCAGCACTATAGCGAAAAGTGATATTTTTTTTTGGCTTTATGTGTGCTAGGTTATGATATTGGAGGATTAAGGGTTGATTGCCTTCAATATTGTAAAGGATATTGTTTGGTTGGTATGATTGTGTGGTTTTAAGCATATCATATAATCTTTGCATAGAATCTTTAATCATAGCATATAATCTTTTGAATTATTGTGATTTCCGAACCTTTAAGTTGAATTGTTGATTATTACCTGAATATTGGGCTGTGCGGATTAACGTGCAGTATTTACTGATCACTGATAAACTTTGTGTAGGCTATGCTTGAATAACTGTTGACATTGATACAGGAATCAGAGGTTGATATTTGCTTAAAAGGCTGGTGTTAGATTTTGTTTTGTGGATTATTTCAGTTGATTGGAAAATTTGGCTGCTAATTTAAGACCGGGCTGTGTAGAAAATTGGTTAAATTTAGTAGATTACGTGTGGCATTAAGATAACTTTAGTAACTAACTTAAGATTGGTGTTGGAAATTTTTTTTGGAAAGATTTTTATTAAGTGAATTGTTTTAAATACTTATCATGCCAAGAGGTAGAGGCCATAGCACTAGAGGTATGGTAACACGTTCCTCTAGGGGCAGACAAATTAAACGACCTTTGAACAGGGATGATTTTGTAGATTTAAGTCAGATCACAACCATTCCTCCTAAGCGTCATAAGCGCGGGGCTGTGATAGAGTCAGACTCAGATGATTCTGACCATGATAACGATTCTCCTCCAATTCTGAGTCGGGAACAGTCACGTTTGCCGGATCGTACCGAAACAGGAAAAAATAACAGGGTTAGAAAGAAATCGAGGACAAAGCGTCTCGATCAGGTTACTATAGATTACTTAAGGGGTAGATTAGGTTTTAGATCGCCTATTGATGATCGGGGCCCAGCAGATAATGAAGGTGAGATTAGGAAATTAGTTGATGACGCTGTGGCTCGTCAGTCAAGGGGTGGTATGAATTAAGAAATTGTAGAAAGAATGTTGTCGCGTACCTTATCGGCTTGTCTCCAAGCCAATACAGAATCACAAGAAAGATTACTACAAAAAGCTAATGATAGTCAGGTAGAATTAGTAAGAGAAGTTGCGGACACAATGAGGGCGCAACATCCTGGGGAAAGGTAAAAACAAGCTAGGATGTGGGAAGAGCTAAGAGCGGCTAAGAAAGCTATAAGAAAATTTTGTGGGGACGATAAGTTGGGTGTGTTTACTTTTGCCTTAATGGTAGAAAATTTACGTACTTTGGAACCAACTTTGGTAGATACAGAGCTAATATCGGTAGCAAGCAGCAAATGCACGGGGAATGTCGCGAAATTCTTGGCCACTAATCCACAAATTGCTGGTGCTAAAAGTTGGGACAATTTTAAAGAAATTTTGATCGACCGTTTTGGCTGTGCTGGTCGAAGTATTACAAAAAATAAATTCTACACGACAGGTATGAATGAAGGCGAGTCTTTAGAGTAGTTTTCAGAACGATTGGAAACTATGGCAGCAGCAATTTGGAGGGTTAAGCCTGGGGATAGTGAGGCGGAAAGAATACACAAACTTGAATGTAAAGATGAGGGGTTACGTGATGCTTTTCATCATGCTATGACTAAGGAAATAGAAGGGCACATAACTTCAGCTAATGCAAAAACGTTCAGAGACATGTACAACGAGGCAATTAAAAAGCGTTCTGTCATGGAAGGTTTTATGGCAGGTAAGAAAACGAACCCTTCCACCACATCATCCGCCGTTAAGGGAATCGGGCCAGTATCAGAAATGGGTATTAATAATCTTGCTTTGGGTACCATGGCTGATAAAATCGAGAGGTTGGAGCGTAGTGAAAATAAAATAAGTTCTACTAAAAATGAAGTCAAGGTAAGTCCAGTACAAGCAAATGGTTCTGAGATAAGACATTGTTACCACTGTCTAGGGTGTGGCCATATGAAACGAGAATGTCATACAAAGGAGCAAAATTTACAAGGGGTCCGTCAAAGAAATGAACGCAGATTAAATGGGGTTGGTTTAGGAAATAAGATTAATTCCAATAACCAAGGTGGACGTAGTGGTTCCTCGTATAGGGATAACTATAGAGGTAAAAGAGGTAAGTCATGGTCTGGAAAAGGTTATAGAGACAATCAGCATTTTAATGCGGGGAATCAGTTTAAGAACCAGCAGTATGGTAACAATGAGAATTATAATAATAATGCTGGAGGTCAAATCCGTAATCAGAATGATAATTTTCAGCAAAATTATGGGCAACAACAGCAGTATAGTCAAGGTAAGAATCAGGGTGGACAGAATCAGGTTGCACAGTGTGCTGTCCAGGTGACTGGTGAATGAGAAAACAGGCAAGTTAGCGAGTCTTCAAAAAACGGACTCATAGCCTAGATGCGGACAGGTGTCGTAGTCTACAAGGGGATGCACAGGACTCTAATGTGGTGTCACATGAAGTTCATATTAATGCAGTGCACACCCAAAACCCTGTTGGTCCTTCAACGGAGGATATTAAAACTAAGTCGATTAACTTTAGTAGTATCCAGTTATTTTCAACAGAGAATGCAGACAAGTTGTTCACTAAGTTATACTCAGAGGTTGATTGTCAACAACAAAAGTTGTCATTACCCGATAGGACATTGGCTTTGCCTAGATTGGCTTCATATTTTGGAAAGGTTCCGACTAAATATGTTTCTTGTTCTGTTGAAAACAATTTAGACTTAGCCGACGATTTCCACAGTATGTTGAACTCTGTTAACGAAACGTACAAAATAAAATGTGACTGTAATTTTAACAATGTTCGAAGACGGTGTAGATTCATCATCTTTTCATTCTGAATTAAATCCTATTGACACAAGTAAACCAATTATTTTATCTGTTTTGGGTCAAACACGTAAGGTTCAGTTTCGACACATCGATGAACCATTTTTCAAAAACGATGTGGAAATGTCGTCTGGTTCGTCTATAGGAATTTCTGATCAAACCCAAAAAGAGTGGAAGCTCAGAATTCCGTTGTTAGAAGGGAACAATGAACCTATGATTTGCCTTACATTTTGGGATAGTACTTGCGATACTACACCAAAAAGTATTCCTAGCGTAAACAAATCTATTTTGAAAAACGGGAGATTGCGAGTGAGCGTTTCAGCCGAGATGAGCGGGCGCTGGTACGACCAACGCCATCTAGCAAGTGAGATACATACTAGAAGTGAGAGTGGCGGCCTACTTGATTCAGGTCAGACAGCAGGGCCATTATCCAGCGAGGAAAACGATGTTCTGCTGCATAGCGTCCAGAACATAGCTTTTTCTCGTCCGCATTTCGTATTTAATATTGGTAATAAGCCTAGAATATGTTTACTGGACACTGGGTCTTCAGTTTCCTTAATCTGCGACTCAGCAGCACAGGAATTGCTATGTGATTCAAAAGGGGAGTGTCAGTTACGCGATTTAGATAAACCATTGGATTTGGTTGGTGTAGGCCAAAAGAAAATTAAAACAGGTCAACAAATTACGGTTACAGTTTCAAAATGTGGGTTTTCACGCCAACAAGAATTTGTAATCGTACCTAATGGTTCTTTCGGTGAAATCCCAGTATTACTAGGTTTCGATTTCTTGTCTAGTAAATTAGATTCCGTTTCGTTGGATTGCTCGGAAAATATTTTGAAAATCGGAATTTTGGAGTTTCAACTTTCAGCAACGGCCGAATTTGCTTGGTCTATAGTTACATTCAAAATAGGGAAAACGTAAATCGTGAAAAATATAACCCATCTGACATCCACATAGCAACTCTTAACATTGAATCTGACGAAGACAGTAACGAAAACCCAAAATCAACATGGAATTGCACACCCAAAGAAGAGTAAATAGACGTAGAGGTGACACTTCTACGGGATGAGTTGATTCCGACAAACACGGAAACACGTGTAACTGCGTTACTAAATACTCCGTTTCCGGAGATACAAAGTGGAATTTTTGTACCAAAGTCTAATGAAGATTTAATTTGTAAGGCCCATGGACTAGTTAACACAACACCTACCAGTATTCTTCCGGTGATGTGTATAAACTTGAGCGGCGTAGACATCGAACTCAAAAAGGGTACTGTGCTGGGGCATTATACGACAGCAATCGTGGAGTACGAGGACGAAGCGACGGAAGCGGCGACATGTGAAGCAGCGCCAGTTGACTCAAGGCCAACTCAGACATCGGTAGAGCAAGGCAAACAGGGAGACAGTTTAGCAGAGGGGCCTGCAAGAGGTCTAACAAAGCCGTCCGTGCCCAAAACGAAAGAAGAATTTGATGAGGAGCGGAATTTATTTAAACACAAGTTTACCTTTCCGGATTTGGATGAAAATCAAAGAGAAGATATGCTAAAAATACATCAAAATTCTTTTTTCAAAAATGATTTTGATTTAGGAGTGTACGAACAGTACGAAGTTACGATTCGGACTGGGAACGCGGAACCAGTTCGTTCCAGGCTCTACAGAGTTCCTTTTCATCAAAGAGAACTATTGGACAGTTACGTACAAGAGATGGAGAAAGCTGGCATTATAAAAGAGGGAAAAAGTAGTTGGATGTCGCCGTGTCTCTTGGTGAAGAGGAAGCCTAGTGGATATCGTGTCATAGTGGATTTGAGAGGCTTGAACACGGTTGTGGAATCCATAAGTGTACCAATACCCACTGTGACGGAGAGTATGGCACATCTAAGTGGGTCCAAATACTTCAGTAAACTAGATTTTAAGTTTGGATTTTACCAGCTTAAACTTGCTGAAGCCGATAAACATAAAGTAAGCTTCAATTCTTCCAGGAAAAGTTGAATTTTTCAGCGATTGCCGATGGGGTTACGTACGGCGCCAGCGCATTTCCAGTTTTGTGCTCAGCAAATCTTTGCTGAGATTTTAGGGGCCTATTGTGCCTGCTATTTAGATGATTGCTTATTAAATTCCCCAGATTTTAGGACTCATATCAGACACGTAGACAGAGCTCTAGGTCTGGTAGCTAAGAGTGGCATGAAACTCAGTCCAGAAAAATGTTTATTTGGCTGCAAAACAGTCAAATTCTTGGGATTCGTGCTAGATGAACATGGAATACATCCAGATAAAGACAAACTTAGGGCTATGGAGCTTTATCTGGCCCCTAAGAGCCCTAAGCAGGTGCGACAATTCGTCGGGCTCTGTAATTACTATCGGTGTCATGTGGCCGGATTCACTTCCCATGAATCTGTTTTAACAAGGCTGACAAGGAAGAATTGCAAGTTCATTTGGGGTGAGGAAGAAGAAAAAGCTTTTCGGGAGTTGAAGCGAGGGATGATCAACGCCGCTACGTTAAAGCATCCGGATTTAACGCAGCCATTCTATCTCGAAACGGATGCATCCGATTTTGCGGTGAGTAGACGTTTGTCCCAGATGCACGGAGGCATTGAGTATCTCTTGGCCTACACTTCCCGAACACTCACACCTAGTGAGCGTAAGCAGTCGACGACTACCAGAGAGATTTTAGCCATCGTAAATGGAATCAAATCTTTTAGAGTATATTTATTAGGTAAAACGTTTTTTTTAAACCACGGACCATATAGCTATAATTTTTTTTATACAACTCGTCCTCCTTGTCACCGAAATTGGAACGGATCTTGCTTCAAATACGCGAGTACGACTTCTGCCTACGTTATAGACTGGGAAGATTGCTTGCTGTGGCTGATGCGTTATCCAGAATCGAAATCCCGGTAGCTGTACTCGGAAGTCAGTATCCGGACTGGACTCGCGCGCATTTGGCTGCAGAGCAACGCAAGGATACGTATTTTGGCAAAATAATAAAACGTCTTAAAGATCAGTCATCGGAGGAACTTCTTGATGCTTCAAACAAACGCAACATCTTTTTCAAAGATTATGACGAGATCCTGTATAGGATCCGGCTTGCGGATCCCGAGCAAGGAAGAATAGAAAACTTAGCACAAATGTGTATTCCAAAATCTCTGGTGAATTTTTGTATTCGAGTTTACCATGCAGCAACAGCATCAGGACACAGAGGAGGTAAGAAGACGTTGGATTTAATACAACTGCATTGCTTTTGGCCTAACATGTACAAGCATATTAACGATTATGTGAAATCATGTCAGGTCTGTCAAGCATATGCTAAACCAAACCGACCCTATAAGGCGACACTCAGAGCCTATACCCCCTTGCAAAGGCCAGGGTTGTCTTGGTCACTGGATCTCAATGGGCCTTTGCACACCAGTAACCATGGCTCTAATTATATACTATCCATGATAGATGACTTCTCTCGCTACACTATCGCAGTGGTCATTCCCGATAAGAAGGCAGAGACTGTAGCAAAGAAAGTCTTATCAAGATTAATTGCTAAATTTGGTTGTCCAGTCCAATTACGTTCTGA
>JAHWFP010009833.1:1449-23296 GCA_023313725.1 Lithobius niger
TGACACACTGTAACCTGGCCACGGGCAATTGATCAGCGGTGGACTTAGCCTTTTGCTCCCTTGCCATCCCAGTTCACTTCACTTGGGCTGTCACCGCCGATCTGCATGGAAGCGATCACCTCCCCGTTGTGTTGTCCATGACACAAGGGGGTTCTGTGGCTTCCAGGCCAGCCCGGTGGGCGCTTAAACGTGCTGAATGGTCAGCCTTTGCTGAGGCTGCTGTATTTCAGCGTGCGGTTGAGGACTTTTCTGATGTGGATGAACTTTCCAACTCATTTCGCTGACGTGGTCCTTGCTGCTGCTCGTGCTACTATCCCGCGTTCGTCCACACAGCCGCGGCGGGTTCCTGTTCCGTGGTGGACGCCTGCTTGCGAGCATGCTATTCGGGCCCGCCGGCGAGCGTTGCGTGCATTTACGGTCATCCCAACTACTGACAACTTTGTAGCCTTTAAGCGCTGTCGTGCTCATGCCAGGTATGTCATCCGTGAGGCTAGACGTGCTTCGTGGACAGCTTATGTTTCGTCAGTCACGCGCTCCACGCCTTCTCAGCAGGTGTGGCGGAAGGTGCGCCAGATCTCGGGGAGGAACGTGTCTTCCCCGGTTTCACAGCTGAAGGTGAAGGTGGCGAATTCCGTGATCTCTTCTGTGCAGGATATCGCCGACTGTCTTGCGTCTGCGTTTGCGCGGGTCTCGAGTGATAACCATTATGATCCTGGTTTCCTCAGAATAAAGCGTAGAGAAGAGGCTCACTCTCTAGACTTTCGAAACATCTGCCTCTTGCCTCCCAGCATTTCTTGCTGGAGATGTTCAACCGTGTGTGGGCAGAAGGCTCTGTTCCGGCAGCGTGGAGGACAGCAGTGGTCATCCCGATTGTGAAACCGGGCAAAGACCCTACTGCTCCTTCCAGTTATCGCCCAATCGCTCTGACTAGCTGTGTCTGTAAACTTATGGAACGGATGGTCAGTGAGAGGTTGGTCTGGGTGCTGGAATCACGCGGATTCTTATCTGCGTCCCAGTGTGGCTTTCGACGTTTTCGGTCAACCATCGATCATCTGGTTGCCCTTGAATCGGATGTGAGGGAGGCTTTCCGCCTGCGTCAACATCTGGTTCAGGTTTTCTTTGACTTGGAGAAGGCTTATGATACGACCTGGCGTTATGGGATTCTCCGTAATCTCTATAACTGTGGCTTGAGGGGACAGATGCCACTGTTGCTTTCCGCTTACCTCTCCGGCCGTTCTTTTCGTGTTCGTGTCGGGGCGACTCTTTCCCGCCCGTTTGTCTTGGAGAATGGTGTGCCTCAAGGGGGTGTTCTTAGTGTCATCTTGTTTGCTATTGGGATCAACCCCATTGCTCAGCAAGCTGCTGTTCCCCAGTCATTGTTTGTCGATGACTTCGGCCTGCGCTTTCGGGCAGCTCGCATGCAGACCTGCGAGCGGCAGCTACAGCTGGCGATTAACAAAGTCCAGACCTGGGCGGTCAGTAATGGTTTCCGGTTTTCTCCGGACAAGACTGTGTGCATTCACTTTTGCCGCCAACGAACACTGCACCCAGATCCTTGCCTGTATTTGGGGCAGGCGCAGATTCCTGTTGTCCCACAGGCACGTTTCCTGGGTCTAGTGTTCGATTCCAGGTTATCTTGGCTTCCACACTTGCGCCAACTTAAAGACAAGTCTTTGCGGGCACTTAACATCTTGCGGGTTCTGTCGGGTACTTCATGGGGTGCCGATCGCACTGCCATGTTGCGCCTCTACAGAGCCCTTGTCCGCAGCAAACTTGATTATGCGTGCATGGTGTATGGTTCGGCTAGTGACTCGACTCTCCAGATGTTGGACACTGTGCATCACAGTGGCCTGCGTGTGGCGACTGGGGCATTTCGAACTTCTCCAGTGGTCAGCCTCTATGCTGAGGCCTCGGAGCCACCTTTGGCCATTCGTCGGCGGAAGCTGGCCATTCAGTATGCTGTGCGTTTACGTGCTGTGGAATCCAGTCCTGCTTGGTCCATGGTTTTTGGGCCAGACTTGCGAGTCGGTAGACGCAGGGTGGGTAAGGGTGATTTCCGCGATAGGCTCCAGCAGTCCTGTCAGGAGATAGCCTTTAATATGCCCAGCGTCTTGAGGCTGGGGGGGGGGGGGGGATGCCAGTGGCCCCTTGGCTTGTCCCAAGTGGCATTTTCATTTTCGCTCTGGCGTCCCTCCCGAAGGGTTCCACTCTGCCAGCAAGGTACTTGCAGGAGTTCCGGCGGCTGTGTTCTCAGTACGCCGGTTATCAGCGGCTGTTTACTGATGGGTCGAAGTCAGACGCTGGCGTGGCTTGTGCTTGTGTTTGTAGGGGAGTGACGGTTGCCCATCGCCTTCCATCAGGCTATTCTGTGTTTTCTGCAGAGCTTTTGGCTCTCGGTTTGGCGGTGGAATGGATCCTTGGCCTTCAGGGCACGCATTTCATTATCTTTAGCGATTCCATGAGTGCCCTGGAGTCCTTGGCGACTTACAATCCACGGAACCCCTTGACACAACGTGTCCAAGCTTTGCTTTCCCGCTTGCCTGGCCAGCGGAAAACCGTGCTTTTCTGCTGGATCCCGGGCCATGTTGGGATAGGTGGAAATGAGCAAGCGGATTCTGCAGCAAAAGGGGCCCTTTCTGGCCCTCTCGGAAGGGATCTCAGCCTTGTTCCCTCGGACGCTTTTCCAACTCTGCGTCTAAGGTTACACGCTTTTTGGCAAGCCTCGTGGGATGGACAGGACGGCAATAAATTACGAGCTATTAAAGGCACTGTTGAGGAATGTCACTCGGCGTGTCGCCGCAGTCGCTGTGAGGAGGTGGTGTTGGCCCGTTTGCGCATTGGTCACACTCGACTTACTCACTGTTTCCTTTTGCGGGGGTTGACCCTCCTGAATGTTATTGGTGTCGGCGGCCACTTACGGTCCGGCACTTCCTTGTTGATTGTTGCCATCTTGATGGTTTTCGTCGTCGTTTCCATCTTCCGCATGACATTGTGCGTCAATTGGGCGATAAGTCTGTCCTCCTGTCCGGTGTTTTTCAATTTTTGCAGGAGGTACAGATGTATGACAAGATTTAGGTTAGGGGTTTGAATAATATCTCTGTAATGTGTGGTGCAGTGGCAACCCGGACCACTGCACTGTGACTGAGGTTGGCGCTAATGACCAAGCTGTCGACGCGCCATTAAGCCTCATCCCCCCCCCTTTCTGCTCCACCCTGTATATGATTGACGTCCTCTCTCCAGCAAAACTAAAACTATTAATTTCTCCGTTTCTATTCAATATATTTCGACCAAATTTGGCCAGATAGTAGATAGCAACTTTTCCCGACTTTACACCAACTTTTATGCAATTCCGTGCAAGAGTAAACGTAGGGAGCCACACGGAAATTTGAAAAGTTTTCACTTCTTGTTGTTCTTGTGTGACACGGTTTCAGAATACACTACTGCACCTACCTAAAATCTGAAACATGATCTGAGCCAGAAATTTCCCTGGGCTTCAACCTTACAGGGACCACTTTTTCGATTGGTCGATCCATTCTGGAGTTACTGCACCCTAAACGATCAATTTGATTGTTTTACATTGTTTTAACCATTGTATTTAGGGAACAATGCCACTCAGCAAACTGCCACTCATTCAGCCACTCATTCTTCGTGCACGTGTTATGTCTTTGCTAAAAAGTTGAGTGTTGAACGGTAAAATGGCAGGAGACGTAGATGAGCTCCTACGTGAGCTACGAAAACTAAAAATAATCACAGACAGTGAAATTAACTTCGGTATCGTATCAGATGAGACCTTTGCGCAAGTTATGAGGGTCGCCCAGAAAAGAGGTATAAGTGAGAAGAGAGTGCGGGAGCATGGCGTAGACACAGTAATGAAGAGTAGGGTTGTGAGAGAGAAACAAGATGGCGGCATGGAGGCAGCAAAAGTAGTGACACCAATGGGTGCTCAAAACCAGGCAAGTAAGGCGGCAGTGCAAACAGGGGGCAGACTTTTTAGTGCGGCAGTAGTAGGAAATACGATGATGAAGACGATGAGGATGATGTGGGGAGAAACTGACAGCAGTGGAGAAGGTGTTGCAAGCTCAGATGAAGATGGTGGACATCAGAAGCACTCAAGAAACCTCCAAGCCTTGAAAAGACTGTATGGAGGAGGACTTACGAATGTAGTTATGCCTAGGTCGGTAGTGATGATATGTGCGCCAGTGGGAAAACCGTACCCTATCACTCAAGTGTATTTTGCAGTTGGAGATGTTGTAGGCACGAATGAACTAGTGGCAGTAGGCACGCTGAGAGTGGCCCACGCTTTTGAGATAGAGGTGCGTACTTAAGCAGGTAAACAAAAATTGTTGAAGGCCCAACTTGTGATAAATGGGCACCCAGTGGAGATGCATGATCTCCATGAGCTGACAGTTCAAGCGCGACTTCTCTGGCTGCCGCGGGGCATCACGGCACAAGAAGTAGCTGCGGGCTTGGCACGCATTGCAATTTTAGAAAGCCATGTGTTTGAGAAGCACTTTCTGCGTGGCAAAGTAGTATGTGAGACAACGGTTCGGCATGTGACGTTGCGGCTGCGCGAGGGCGTAACGATTGAAGATGTCCCAGATGTTGTGTTAATTAAAGGTATTCCGACGCTTGTCTTGGTGAATGACCGCGCGCCACAATGCTTACGTTGTGGAATGCGTGGGCATTATCGTCGCACGTGCGCGGCTCAGGAGTGTGTGACGTGTGGTGTCTGGTGCAACCCGCGCCATCTATGTCCACATTTAATGGCTGCAGCCCGAGCTAAGTTTGTGCAGCAAGCTTCTCAATGAGTGTCAAGTAATGTTCTACAGCAGTCACAGCCGCAGCAAGCCGTGAAGCAGCGACTGCAGCAGCACGTGCAGCAACGGCAGCAGCACGTACAGCAACAGCAGCAGCAACAGCAACAGCAACAGCCGCGCGTTGGTGAGCAATCTCGTCTGGGTCTTTCGTCCTTAAGCACCAGCGCACCGTGCCTTATCGCTGCGCTGGAGGTGGCTAATTCTCGGCAACCAAATGGATTTGAAAATAATGTGATTTGTCCAGCTGGAAATTTGCAGCAGCAAGATGACTCTGTGCAGCAGCAGCAAGACAACTCTGTGCAGCAGCAGCAGGGAAATGAGAAAGACAACGAAGGACCATGGCTCACTCCTCCAGCAAAACGTAAACGAAAACGGAAAAAGAGTAAAGAAACTGCAACGGCGGTGTCATTGCAGGCTGAATGTTTGCGCGAGAAAAATTCTGCAACACGCCAGCCAGATGAGGAGAGTAATACGAGTGATGCTAATGCGGATTTAGAAGAGCTTACACCAGCGGAAGAAGTGCAAGAGGTTGGTAATCGCGAGTACCAAGATGCTTTGTGCGAAATTATGGGGCCACTTTCGTGTAGTATCCCAGTGTCGCAAGTACAGGATAGTCAGAGTATTTTGAGTTGTAGTGGAACGGATGTGAGTTGGGATGGGGGAGGGGTGTAGTAAGGGTCCCAACAAAATTCGCAGAGTTTATGGGTTTTAAAATTGTATCATGGAACGCACAAGGAGTACAGCATAAATTGCATGATGTAGAATTATTATTGCAGCATGCAGATATTTTGAGCACTCAAGAAGCCAAGAATATGCATGGGTATGATGCTTCAGCCTGGGGAGCCGACTTTGTGTACTCGGGACTCAAAGTGGGAGTGTTCATTAGGTGGGCAGTTCCGTATCAATCTATTTCCATCGCTAATCAAACTATGGGCGTAGATGCTGTAGCGCTTAAAGTGTACATGATGGGACAGTGGGTTACTTTGATTTTTGTACACGTGACAGGCAACCCATCGGTAGCTGAATGGAGTAGTTGGTTTGAGCAATTTCCTCTGCCAGTAATTATTGGTGGTGACTTTAATAGTCAACACTATGATTGGGGCTCGCTTCAGATTGACACTCGCGGCCGTCGATTGGCAAGTGTCATAGCCAGTCGTGATTTGGTCATCATGCAAGACGGCACACCGACGTTTATTCGTTGGCAGCAAGATAGGGTGCAGGAGTCGGTGTTGGATTTCTTTGTGTGTTTGCGCAACATATCGATGAGTTACATGTTTGAGGTATCTGATGACCTCCGTGGAAGCGACCACTTCCCGGTAGCCTTGTGGCCATGTGGAAGGGTAGGGTCTGGGCCCAGATCTGTGCTAGGGCCTAGTCCTGGTTATCAGAGGCGGCAGCGGCAGTGTCCAGTTGTTAGTAATGGGATTTTTAGTGAGTGGATTGGCGCCCGTGTGCCGAGACGGAAGGGAAATCCGGTGCTATCGAAGTCTGACCGTCCGCGATGGTGGACAAGCAAGTGTACAGCGGCTGTGAAAGACAGACGTCAATTTTTTCGCTGGTGGGAGCGAGCACCGAGTGAGGAGCGCTGGTTAACGTACCGTGCTGTGGTAGCAGAAACGCACTACATCCTTAAGCAGGAGAAAGCAATGTATGGTGAGCGTTTATGTGAAGGAGTTGCAGAGGCGCATTCGCTTCAGCAGGCCTGGAAGACGCTGAGCAAGAGCAGGTCTAAAGTTGTGCAATGTTGGGTGTACAGCGCGGCAGCGAATATGGGGTATCGAGAGATTCTGCGCGGAGAGCAGACGGCGGATGCCTTCAATGCAAGGTTTGCAAGTGTGTACAGCCTTGCAGAGGGGGCTCCACCTCTAGCGCTTGACACAGTGGCTGTTTCCCGAGTTGGGGATGAGCCATGGCACTTTAGTGAATTTTCTGCATCCTTAGCGCGATGTAGAAATTCTAGTGCTGTGGGTATTGATGGAATAGGATATGATGTTATCCGGCAACAGTCCGAAGAAAAACAGAGGACTCTAGTGTCCCTGTTCCAGCAAATTCTTGATGGGTCATCTGTTCCGCCGGCCTGGATGTTTACCATCTTGGTACCAGTGCACAAGCCTGGAAGTAACAGGTCGGAGGTGATGAATTATCGCCCGATTGCTTTGTTATCATGTGTCAGGAAGGTGTATGAGAGATGGTTGTCCGGCGTTTGAGTTGGCATCTCGAATACTATGAGTGCCTGGTAGGAGTCCAGTCTGGATATCGTCCAGGCCGCAGTGCACAGGACGCTGTGCTGTTCCTCCTACTTTCTAGTATTTGTGAGGCATGGGCGCAGGGTAAAGTGGTCTTGGCCGACTTTTTGGACATAAAGACGGCCTATGACACTGTGTCCATAGCATGGGTCAAAGCCTCCTTGCAGGGAATGGGAGTGAGTGAAAAGCTTGTTGACACAATTGTGGCTCTCTTGGGAGTAAGGACGTTTGCAACGAGGGTGGATGGTAGTTGGTCATCAGAGGAGACCACTGACAGGGACTTCCCCAAGGAAGCTGTTAAAGTCCAACTCTTCGCAGTGGCCATTAATGAAGTTTTGGTAAAAGTTGGTGTGGCGGCTAACATCGTCTGCTATGCGGACGATGTGGCGGTCTGGTTTGTGAGAGACAGGCTGGATCTGTTGGTGGAGCGTGCGCGGAGTGCTCTGGATGATATACAGTGTCATCTAGGAGAAAGAGGTTTGCTGCTGGCTCCAGCTAAGACGGAGGTCGTGTTATTCGCTCGCTTTGTTGCTGTGGCAGTTGAACAAGTGAAACTGCAAGTTGGTGACCAAGTGATTCGGCCAAAGGCCAGTGTGAAGTATCTTGGGGTAGTGTTAGATGCTGCTCTAGAGTGGTTTTGTGATGTCGCCAGAGTGAAGGAGAAAATACTGGCGCGTCCAGCGGTGCTGCGAGCTCTTTGTGCAGGCAAGTAAGTGAAGAGAGGCATGCTTTTGGCGACGTATAGGACTTTTGTGAGATCGGTGATAGATTATCACCTTCCATTTCTGGCTGGTTCCAAACGGCATCTGAAAGCACTTCAGGTAGCAGTGAATGTGACTTTGCGAACAGTTTCGGGCTGCAGGGCCTCTACCCCAGTCCAAGCACTGTGGGTGGAGTGCAATGAGCCACCGCTAGAACAGAGGGCTAAAGAATTATTTATTTTGCTGTGCCTCCGCAACTTGAGTCAGGGCCGAATGGATCCAATTGGTAAAATCCTATGTGACTACTGTACCTTGGGAGATAGATCACGGAGCATACTAGGAGAGGCAGAAACAGGGATTTCGCTGTTGCAACAGCTATCTGGTCAGGATCTGCCTGTGGCCAGGGCGCGAACGCTCAGTCCGTGGACCTGGTGTCCAGAAGTGCTTCGAGTGTTTGAGAGTGGGACCACGGACTGTGCAATTTTTTCTGATGCCTCGTTTGAGGCTGCGAGTATGAGTGGAGGGGTCGAAATTGCGATTCCCTCGCTGAAGATTGCTGTGAAGCGGCGAGTTGAGATGGTCACATCGAGCACACTATGTGAGCTGTTGGCCATTTCGGTGGCGTTGGATGTGGCTAGTGATGTGGAACTGCCTTCATTTACACTTTACACGGATTCTTTAGCTGGCCAAATTCCTACGCTCAGCGTGTGAGGGATTGGAGGTCGAAGATCCGTTAGTCTATAAGATACTCTGGAAGTTTTAGGTTGTTATGCGTAACAGTTATGTGCGGTTTCAGTGGATAAAGGGTCATAGCGGGAACCCAGGCAATGTTATGGCGGATGGGTTAGCACGGGAAGCGGCAGTTGGGCAGTGCCAGAGCGTCACCCCTGCACTTTCTGTGAGGATGCGGCGAGCCATTGTAAAGCAGTGGTCGCTGTCGCAGTGGCAGAACGACTGGGAGGTGGCAACTGTAGCCAAGGGCTTTTATGCAGTGCACCCGAAGTGTATGACGAGGTCTAACATCGATAGACTCTGTTTCCAGGAGGCAAAGACGGTTTCCAGGCTGAGGGTTGGGCATACATTGCGGCGGGCGCATCAGTTTCGCTTTGGGTGGACTGGCTCACCGAAATGTATGGTGTGTCCAACAGATGAGACGCCAGAGCACGTTCTTCTGGTGTGTAAGAAGCATGCACAAAAGCGGTTGTTGATTGCTTGATGGGTGCATGAGTTAGGTACAGTGCAAAAACTGTTGGGGGACATGAGTGGCACAAATCCACTTGTCAAGCTACGTGCAATTGCAAGGTTCTGCTTTGATTCGGGCATTAGTTTGTAGGTGGGCTCTCTCCCTTACCTCTGCCCTCGTCCCCTTCCCCTACTCTCATCACTCCCTCTTATTCCTCTGTACTATCGTCTGTGCTTTTGTCTGCTGCCGACATGGGGTTGCAGTAGAGTAGTGGCTCACTAGGACTGAAGGGGTGTGCTGTTCTGCGGTAGTAGTGGTTGCATGTGGTGAAACTGGTATTGTTGTGGCTCACTGGAACTTTCCCTAGATGGGGGAGAGAAAGTGAACCGCCTTGTCTTGTGCGTGGTGGATCCTATGTGATGTGCTGAGGATCAAGAAAATGAGGCGAGCGTACTGCAACAGGTGTGGTATGTAGCGGCTTGACCTGAAATCGGTATTGCTATGGCTCACTGGAACTTTCCCTAAATGGTAGAGAGAAGGTGAGTCGCCTTGCCTTGCCTAGTGCGCGGTGGCTCTTATGTGATATGCCTATGTGATGTGCTGCTGGAGATAAGGGGTGTGAAGCAAGTGTACTGCAGTAGGTGTAATATGTAGCTGTGGTAATAACTGGCGGGTTAATGGAGTTGGCATTAGTGTGGTATAATGTGATGGTAAGGTTGATGGTGTGTAAGTCGATGTGTAAGTAGGGTAAAGTTATGTATAGTGGGGCATAAGGCTACGGGCCATGGCTCCGAAATAAATGCTCGTGAAAGAATCGTCAGGCAGATGACCGGGTGCGGTTAACGCTCGCTAAAACCCTTTGACCCTTTGAAAGAATCAGTGTTTCAGCTAAACGCATATATTTTTAAACCAAACTAAGTTGTGTTGTTAATTTTGAAGAAATTGGCAGCTAAAAACGATAGAATTGCGTATTTATTTCGCAGATGCAGGTTTTTATAGCTGACTTGAATTGTTTCAAACTGGCCAACAACAATCGACTGCATGCATAAACCTTTGTTGTGCAATGCCATAGCCGGAAAAAAGATACACGGATTACAAACAAAAACGTCAAGTGTGCCGTAAAAAAGGGGGTTATATGATTGCATTTTTCACTTGTTAAAATGTACACAGATAAAAATTGATAATTTTTAATTGAAATAATCAGATGTACAATTGAGAAAATTGCATCTGTTTAAGTGCTGTTGTGCTTTACGAATCATATATTTAAAACGTAAAGCACAACTGCACTTAAACAGATGCAATTTTATCAATTATACATTTGATTATCTACATAATTAAAATCATACGATGTGCGTGCGTGCGTGCGTGCATGAGTGTTTGTACCTCTACTCCTCTGGAACCAAGGCACCTACAAAGATGGAAGTAGGACCAAACGAAAGATAATTAAATTTCGCTTTTAATAGGCCTATTTTCATCGCTGTGACTTGATATTATCACCCTCAGATATTGAAAAACCCTGAAAAAATAACGTCAAAGTTTTTTTTTTAAACCCTATTCATGTTTGTTCATGACGTCATAGTTTGTTCATGAAAACCTCCTCGAGCGAAGCGAGATGAGCTGGAAAAGAATGCACGGAGGACGTATTTTGCAACACACCACATATACATCTTAAAATTGGTTTTGTATTAACCATTGAATTGGTGAATTAATGCATGGAAAAATCAAAACAATAGATTTGGTTCTAAAACGGTGCCAAACATTCGTGTTTCTGAAGCACGGAGGTGTGTGGATTGAACGAGCAAAGCGAGCCATTTCCACGTAAAGTAAACCTTTTCAATGTGTGTTTCGCTTTGCTCTATCAATCTTTAATCTCTCACCTTCGTAGGGGATTACTTCTGGATTACAAACGTGGAAACAAACAAATCGTATGTTTGGAATGATGTAGGTGAAATGTAGATATGCTGAGGAATGTGACGAACGAACTGAGAGCAACATTTGCAATTAGTTTGCGTGGAAATAATCAGTACATCGAAATAATCAGTCCGAGCAAAGCGAGTTTTGTAGCAAATGACTTGATGCGTGGAAATCTGGTTTTAAAACGGTGCCAAACATTCGTGTTTCTGAACCACGGTGCAGTTGCGTTGATTGAGCGAGCAGAGCGAGCGATTTCCAGGTAAAGTAAACTTTTTCAATATGTGTTTCGCTTTGCTCTCTCTCAATCTTTCATCTCTCATCTTCATAGGGGATTACTTCTGGAGGAGAAGACGTACAAACGTGCAAACAAACAAATCGTGTATTTTGAATGACATAGGTGAAATGCAGGCGCGCTTAGGAATGTGATGTACGAACTGTGAGCAGTAATTAAAATAACCAGCATATGATTTTGTGATGCTCTTGGAATGAAAGAAATTACTGGAAGCATGGATCGACGCGTACGTGCTCTCGGATGGCCAGACTGTTGCTATGATTTATGGTTATCATTTGTTTATACAGTGAAGCCTTACGAAAAACGCGTACTGCACTCTGACCATTTGCTTGATCGATTTAGACGTGGAATGTCTGTCAGCAGCACAAGAGTTGCAGCATGAAAGCTCCTCGAGCGTAGCGAGACGACGCGGAATGAGCGACCGAAGCAAGCGACTCCGCTAGTCTCAATTAAAATTGATCAATTTTTATCCGTGTACATTTTAACAAGTGAAAATTCAATCATATAACCCCTTTTTTACGGCACACTTGACATTTTTGTTTGTAATATTGCTGTTTACCAGTATTGGCTTAATGTAAACTGTATTTGTGTTATATTGCTTGCTGCTAATTCTTTTCTTGTTCACAAAGGCAATAAACACTTTCGCTATATTCGTGCATCCCACGCGATCGCAAAATTTTCGTAGATTTCAGCGACTGTGCCAAACCGCTACGACAGAAAAAAATTTAAAAAATGCGTCTTCAATATTGTCGCACGTTTTAATGTTGCAGAACTGGGTCATACAGGAAACCTAACATGGAGGCAGGCACCAATCACATAATTTCGTAATTGTTAAATTCTTAATTTTTATTTTATTTCTCGTTGTACGTGCATATAATGAACTTATTTTTAGTTAAAAGGCAGATCTGTGAGTGAGTGTGTTTAAGTATTGGTACATTAGCATAGAGTTTTGCACATAGGTTTTGTAAGGAAAAAGTAAAGTTTTGAATAAAGACACTCTAGATAAAATCCACAGGCCTTAATTAATGCAGATCAAATTATTATTTTCTAGCCTAATACGTAATATTTCAACTTTCAGTTCAGTGTAAAGACATTTATATTTAATTACAAGTATTATATAAGGATGTTTACGTAAAGTAACCACGCGTAGTAAGCGGATTTTGGCATTTGCGTAGTGTCGTATTTGATCAGCAGAGGGAGGTAACACTTTCACTTTCAGTATCGCTGTTCTATCCTTGCTCTTACGGTTATTATTTTCATAAAACGAATAGCGTTAACACTAATGCCTCCACAATGGTTTACTGTACTTGATTCTCAACTTGTATGCGTGTTTACATGGAGTAGCACCGTATTTTTTCGAGAATGTGCGTGTTATATGCTTTCCTACGGAAGCTTATAAGACTTTCTGAGAAACTTAGCAATGGTATTCTGTAACTCGTCCTCGGCTGAGCATGATTTGAGAAATCTTGCTCAAGCCAAGTACGAGTCGTCGTTGGGAATATGAAATCCATACTTGACTTCAACCCATACTCAGTGAAGCCGTACTTGGGGCCAAGTATTGAGTCAGCGTTCGGAATACGGGCCTAAGTAAAAGTTTGCTTGTCAGACTCAATAATATGGTCAATATTCTTTATTAACCATAAAATAATATGTGACCAGACCGGACCAGATGAGACCACTGTTCTTAAAAATACCAAAGATAGACTGGACCGTAGTTGATGAAATAACGGTATGGTGCGAATGGGTCAATGTTGGTAGACAATTCTTGAGATTGAGCTTCCATTTCTTCAATATTCTCACTTGCAGGAAATTTTTTGAGAATACAGAGTTTAAAGTTTCAGCCTTATCGTCTTTAGTTTTCAATTTACCATTATGATTAATTTATCTCTATTTCAAGCTTTCTCCAAAGTCTTTTCTTATTGTTTAACAATTTTTGTATTTCCCTAGGTGGCCTGAAAGTCCCATTTTCGTGGTGTAAATCGTAAAACGTGTAAAACTGTGTATTAACATAGTGATTAAGAGATTTCAAATATTTAAACGTTGGAAGTTTTGAATTTACAGCACACCTGGGCTGGCTGTAGGGCCAGGGTGCCAATGCCACACGGCTCTCCCCCCCCCCCCTCCACTCTGTCATTTCGGTGGATTGTGGTTGGAGGTCCATTAAACTGACGAGAATGTTGACGTAATTGGATGTGCAGTAACGGCTAGTGTAAACTGGACGTACTGTAGGCAAAACAAATGGAATTGAACGGTTATTAATACCAAACAAATTATGAAATGAACTATTTTGTCGATTAAATATATCTCCGAGCTGCCCAAACTACTAAAATGGGTGAAGTTTCTCGCTGGGTCTTTGACCATGATCTTCCATGACTTGAGATGTGCACCGAACATACGGTTGTTAATCGTTATTTGGCTTCTTCAGTCGAATATTGATTTTGGCCGAATATCGGTATTCGGAAAAATACGAACTTTGGCCGAATAATTATATTGGTTATTCGACCGAATAATTGTTTAATACAAATTTATGCAACTTTTTAATGATGGACGTTTAGCTAAACGTTTACTCTTGCATTTTTTTTTAACTATTGTCTTCTAACATTCCTTTAAGAAAGAAAAATAATGGACGAATGTTTTTATTTAGCGCTTTGCACAAAAGTGTGTGATGTCTGCCGTTTCTTTATGCTTCTACTCATTTTATCAGCAGGAAATCTGGTCGACTAGTGTGTCTACCTTGTTGAGTAAAACAACATTTTAATCAAAATGGTATTTATAATTTATTGGTATTGAGTATTCAGCCTGCTCGGCCATAATTTGGCATTCATTAATTTAACGATTCCGTTGTATATTCCATATTCCGTATTCGCAAATTACATATTCGCTGCATCCCCAGTCACACTGTTGTAGCAGTTATTACGTTAAGATGTAATCATATCAAAAACCAAAACTGGTAAAACGGGCTGCCAAGTTCCGAATGGTTCGGCCCTTCAAAGGAGTGACATCAACACACCAAAACATTCTCCAAGTTAATCGCACCGTTTAATAGTTCGAAAGTTAAATGAAATCTTGAACGTTGCTACTTTCGGTACATTTGGTGCGATTAAGTTGGTGAATGTTTTGGTGTGTTGATATCACTCCTTTGAAGGGCCGAACCATTCGGAACTTGGCTGCCCGTTTTACCATTTTTGGTTTTTGGTATGATATCCCTCCTTTTTTTTTAAAATTGTGTATTGACTCAACTCCACTACCGTGCAGATGTGTAATAAAGTGCCACGTCAACAAGAAATTGGCTTTCAACAATTTGCTACTACCTTTTGCCTATAGGCCGAACCATTCTCAACTTAGTCACCTCTTTATAGGTTTTTGGTTTGGTTTTAATGTTGTTGTAATTTGTTTTATTTAGTTAGTTTTGGTGTGTTGATATCACTCTTTTGAAGGGCCGAACCACTCTCAACTTGGTGGACTCTTTACCAGTTTTTGGCTTTGTAGTGATGGGATGATCTTCATGAGATGACGGAATTCATCTGATTGACGTGATCCTGATTTAAACTGGCGAACAGCCCTTCGCTGGGTCACTGCCATGCCACCTTTATCAGTATGGGAAGAATCGACGAGCGCAACTCTCTGCAAGAGTGCAACAGCTAAAAATCAACACTAAAAATAGGCTTAGGCAAGTGTCTGTCTTAAGGAGTTATATTTCAGTGAAATGACGTGACCAGGATTGGAACCAACGAACTCCGGATCATAACTCAAATCAGTTTTCTTTCCTAAGCTCAGACGTGGATCACTGGATCTGGTTTCAAAACTTCCCGAACCAGCTATGAACCTAGCCGTGTCAAGGACTCCAATACACAGAAGAAAAATTTCTTCTGTGTGCAGTCCTCGCTATGGATAGCTTTCCTTACTACAGATATGATTTTCTTGTTTTTTTGTGCTATTTTCTTTACTCCTAATCGTCTCGTCAAGGAAGCCTATTGGTAAAGGCGGCATTGAGTGATCTGATGATGGTATTGTTTGCTGGTTCAATTCCAGTTTACACCACTCGAATGAAACTGCAACCTTCCTGTAGAAAGGTGGCTAACACTACTACGTTATTTTTTGCGCATGCTTTCGCTGTTGGCTTATTTCTGATTTAACGTTATGTAGACTTATTATGTATAACGAACTCTGCAACTCCCAAACTCCACTGATAGGTCTGCAGGCAAAAGGAATCAATTTAAGCTGTCACGTAACGTAACGTTACTTCAAATCAGAATATTAGTTCAGTACTAGCCCTGTGGTCCCGTTTGCAAAATGGAGTTGAGAGAATTTCTCACTGCCACTTAGTCAATGGGTCCCTAGACATGAAAAATCACCGAGGTGCTTGTCACCCGAATGGCGCTATGGCCTAATCTAATATGGCCGCTGTCGGCCATTTTGAAAATTCAACCTTTTTTTTATTTTTTAGGTATATTCACATGTGATAACTCTAATTATACTGAATTTGGGGCGAGGAATTCACTTCGGGTGTTGTTTTCACCATTCGGCGTCATCTTTTCCTGCAAAGGTCATGGTCAAGGTCACCGAGCGGTAGAAAACAGGTGTAACAGGTGAAATATTTAAGACACCTATAATTCAATACTGAAATTTGTATTTATTCACTGGATTTTTATTACTGCTGATATATTGCATTGCCATTTTGAATAACTCAATTAAGAATGTTTTCAACATTTTCAAATAAGAATGTCTTCAATGTGTGCGTGCAATTTAATCATTCCGTGATGGATTTGTGCAGAACGAGTTATAACTCTTTCCATGGCAGAGTATGACGCACAAAACTAAGCAAAAAACTGTACCAACAGTGTTTAGGGTTGCACTTTCCTGAACACTTCCATGTTTTGAGCACACGCCACGGCAGAGCTTCAGGCACTTTGATGGGAGCAGTGCACCAAATTGTGCTTCCCATCCATGCGCCAATGGTTTTAGTCTGGCATCACATTCGTTGGCTGGAGTGAGCAGGTGATACATCCTGTACACCAGAAATGCTCCTCATTAGATGTGGCCTCTGATCTCACTACTTGCATGAGGGAGAGCATCAATTTGAAAACTGGCACAGATATAGTTTTCCACTCTAAGCTGGTCGAACGTCTCAGAAGTAGTAGCTGGCCTGACCCCTGCCCAGACACATACCAAGTACTTCTCTGCTAATGCTGCATCTTGCTTTAACAAAGTATCGTCTCTCCAAAGTTTGTCAGATACTGCGCTGGGTCGTAGGCCATAGCTACATGCTTTGTCCGCTCTTTACTCATGCATTCATCTCCGGTCAGTGTGCTTTGATCACTGTTTTGGCCAGTGGTCCTCGAAGTTGAGAAGATGCTGGATGCAGTGGAAGCATGCGTCTCTTTTCACCAGTGCCATACTGCTGCCACATCTCCTGCAACCCCAGAGTTTGGAGGTATGGTTAGTGTAGGACTAAGGCGAAAGTGTCCGTGTCAGTGGATACTATAGATAACTCTCTTGCACTGTTTCACACGAACAGCCTATTGTACGTGCAAACCACCAGCTGGGCATCTGCCTCCATGATCCAGTTCAACAGGTCAGGTTTCTCCTCACCACCAGACTCTTGCTTGAAGCACTTAGTCTTCAGAAACAAGACACCTAACGACAATGGTAGCATTGCCGTATTCCAATTGCACACAATATCTCGAACCAAGAGCTAGAGATTCCACTTGTTTTCCTGAGAAGCCCTGAACTTGTTAAATTGTTGAGGGATGGGTATTTCTCTGTTTATGCCAATAATATCGATACCTATTGATGAGTCATTACGATGCATGTACTCTCCTTCCTTAAGAGACATCCTAATGTAGGAATCAAGTACGAGATAAATGAACTGTATACTTTCACAGATGCGTAAAGCTGAGATTAAGATGGCGTCGATGACCATATCCAGATTAGAGAATTGTGGTAGTGGCATCTGCCGCATTTAGACATGTAAACTCCTAACCTACAACATAAGTGGAAAGTCTGGACCTCACTTGGTGACGTAAAGTTTAGATTCAGTCTCCCCAATAAGTAATAATTTCGTGGTGTGAGTGGGAAGATCACCATCGAACAGTACGGATGCTGAGAGCACGTTGTATGTATCTGCCTGAGGTCCATGCCCCGCTCCTTAGCAATGTCCATGTTCCTTTGTGCCTCTGCCATTTCCTTGGATGAGAGTTTGAGAGTCATCTCAATGTTCCATGGTGTCTTCTGAGGTTGGTCGGCGAACCTTGGCAATTTTGACTTGGAGATGGTCTTGGTTATTTTCTTGGTTTTCTCAATCATTCTTTCATGTCTGTACGAGCAATAAGTATGCTGACCATTCTCATGAAACTTGAGCAGGCGTGTAGCCATCTTACAGTCAACAGTCAGATTTGTGTGTAGGTTGTGTAGTGGCACAGGCACATTGACTGTCACTGAGCATGGATTCTGCACAAAGTCTAACAGCTTAGACACTTTGTGGTTAAATGTGTGACGACAAGTACTTCTCAATGCATGTTGCAAATGGCATTCTGTGTGGGCTCATGGGATGGTTAGAGATGACAGACTTGAGAAGACTAGTGGTAGACCCAATCTCTTAGAACAAGAGCTCAAACTCTGCCACACCACTGGCACTACGTGTAGCTCCCACACATAGTGCCCTCCAGGACCTTTGGACACACGCTGGATGGTCTGCTCGACCTTCATGTAACCTATGACAGCACAGAACCATCCTGGGCGATCCTGAACAACCCACTGGCCCACAGAGAAGTGTCAGTAGAGCTCAGGATGTATGAATTTAGCACTTTGATTTGTTCAAGATACCAAGAACCACAACACGGGTAGTTGATGCAGCCACATTAGGCAAAGATTGGCATAGAATCCTCGACAGTAGCTACCAATAGATGCCAGTTTCCCTCTCTCTGGGATACTACATAATTTTTGATGATGGCGATTAACTGCAACCAAACACCAAAGAATTGTTAGAGCTCAGCCTGAAACTCTTTGGGACAATGTTAGTTTTCATGAAGTTTTATGTGCAGCGCCTTCAACTGCACCAGCAGTGAATACGCAAGCCCAGCCTGGTCGCCGTATCTGCTGCAGGACATTGACCTCCTGGAATCGGCTCAGCATGGTTTGACACGTAGCCTATTGGGATTTTGGGATATTTCCCACGGAGATCGTTTGCGGAGGGCGGGTCTAGAGCCACTTGAACTTCGGAGCCTGAAATCAGACTTAATACTTAACCTATAAGATTGTTCATGGTCTTTTTTCGGTCGACTTGCCTTTTTTTGAGCTCAGTACTTACAATTCAACTCAAGGTCATCCATTCAAGCTGCGAGTCCAGACCTCGAGATTTGAACGTAGACGGAATTTTTTTTGCGATGAGGGTGGTTGCACCTTGGAACTCACTTCCTGATGTTGTGGTTTGTGTGGTCGCAGTGGGAGCCTTTAAACTAGCCCTTAACAAAATCCTTCTTTTACAGTTCTTGAAGCGACAATATTAAAATTAAATTGTGTTGGAGCGGTGTAAGTTGGGTATTTGCCCCTTTGTATTCATACCATCTCTCTATGATGGTTAAAGTGTATTATTATTATTATTATAGGCCTATGCAGCCCTGTCATTGTTATTCCAGAATATCTTCCACTGGAGCGAACGTATCAGATCCTTCACATTCAGCATACCAGTGAGAGCCCAGACAGAATGGCTGCCTTTTAACACTGACTATCACATCAGGTCCGAACACTGCACACTCGATCAGTGCATCATCTGTGCCAGAACCTCAGAGAAGTTTTTCCTGGAACACTGGTCCAATGGAAAGGGCCCATGCAGAAAAACACATCCTTGAACTTTTTTGTCTCATCCAAGTAGATATCACAAGCAATGGCAAACACACCCTCATCGCACCACACTGCCATTAAAGTTTGGTTTGCACATACTCTGGACGTTTGTGAGGCAATGTCTGTCAGTAGCGCGCTCAGTGGTGTGGATTAACGAAAATCAACATTTAATCCCCAGCACTTCACAGGAGATTGTAACCACGGAAAGGTCGGTCATTAGGATGTGTGATTTGGATTCAGTCTAGCAAAAATCTAAAGCCTTCATTCTCAATTATTTACAAATTTAGTTTATTAGATCGTCCTTTCTCCAAATTACAACATAATTCATACTTTAAACTAATTTACTTCGAACTTATTACAAAACAAACCATCGTTAGCATCGAACAAGATGTTTTCGTAGCTAGGTCAAGTTTCGTGGTGTCCGTGCTACATAGCCAGCAATCTCAGGAACTTGCAGCCAGACTGCATTAGTCCAGAGCTGCTTGAGAGCTGCTGGACTAGATGCACGTTCCTGAGTCTGATGGCCATTTAGCTCGGGTACAACCAAACTGATCTAGAACCAAAACATCGAGGTTTGTTACGCAATAATTTCGTAACAAATTAGTTTAAACTGTGAATAATGTTGGAATTTCGATGAAGGACGATCTAATATACTAAGTTGTGTTAATGCTAAGCTGAACTTTGATCACGGACGTGAATGGTCAACTTTTCCCAAGATGGATTTGGGCCTAAACTCCCTCCCCGGACATTAGTAAGATTCCAAAATTTAATTGCAGCTTTTTTAATGCCCACTCCCTTTTTTATCGAAATAATTTTAGAAGCCCACGGGCGTTTAATAGGTGTTTTATGGCAATCATTTTAGTAATATATAATAACAAACTTAATTTGTGCACCTGCGTCACAGTAAAGAACAGCAACAAAAAAAATAGATTTACCGCTAATGGTGGAAAGTTGAAGTATGGTGTGAAATTAGTTATAACTGAATCTGTCAATAAAACAAAATGACCATGACCATAACCTTTGCAAGAAAAGATGACCCCGAATGACGAAAACAACATCAGAAATTAATTCCTCACTCCGAATTCAGTATAATTACAGTTATCACACGTGAATATACGTAAAAAAATCAAAAAAGTTAAATTTTCAAAATGGCCGACGGCGGCCATATTGGATTTGGCCATAGCGCCATTCGGAGCACTGTGGCCGACAACCATCTCGGTGATTTTTTATGTCTAGGGACCCATTGACTAAGTGGCAATGATAAATTCTCTCAACTCCATTTTGCAAACGGGAACACAGGGCTAGTATTGGACTATATCACTGCTATAGAAGACCAATTCAAATGACAGGTTACAGTATACGAAAGGGAGAAGAAGGTGATGGGAGAAGGGTGAATAGTTCTTAAGACGATAACTCGCCTAGCAGTGATACCAACATTTCCACTGTCATGATTTCACTGAGTGTGAATTACAAATGTACATCTAGAAACACGCTAGTGTGTCGCCGCCAAGTAGACGTTTTATTGTTGTAGAGCTTAATTGTTAGAGCGTAAATGTTAGAGTATAATTGTTGTCAGATGGCGGCTCACTAGCAGACTTTGTCTTTTAACTGAAACCAACTTATACGTGATTTCAGCATACTGGTGTAAATTCCCCATGCGGTAGAAATCTTTGCAAATCGTTTGAATCAGGTGTCTTGAGTTCAGTAACAAAGAAAACCTCAACACGAAAATGTGGGAACGTGTTCTTTATGGAGGAAAAGTGCCCTAAATAACGTTGAGTGTTACTAGTAACCAGTAACTAGTGACTAGTAACTAGCTAATCACCAGGCTCCCATGTTAATTCTCATAGGGTATAAAGATACTTCTAGAGCTCATTAGGGAAAGTTGCCAGATCTAAATTTCGTCAGACAGGTAAAGCGTCATATGGGAAGTGCCTTTTTCTAAAATACGGGTTGCAGCTAGAAGCACGTGGCCCTGAAGTGGCTCGTAAGTGCAAAATTATTGTTGTAACCATTGTTTGTATTGTCATCTAACAGTAGATTATAACATGCTTAAGTGTTACACGCTTATCGTTTAGTACTTAATTGTCAGAATGCACTGTTTTTGCAAATAGGAGGTTCAGTAAGAGACAGAATATCTTTATCTTTTATTGCAAAGGTTTGGTCTTTTTTTTTACGGTACACGAATCGAAACTGAATTATCTGCTCCACCACGATAAAAGGGAAAATTTTGCTTGAAAGAAGATTAGGAAACAAAATGCACATCGTCAGCACAGGTAGGAACGTGTTCTTTATGGAGAAAACATGTCCTCAATAACGTGATGCGGACATTTTATTTTATGTAGACTTACTGTTCTTGCAGTCTAGTGTAAGTGTCGAGTAATTTTAAACAGCTGGGAGTTGATTAGTTTTAGTAATCTTCGTCTCATTTACCATTCCTTGAGTTTGTAGTATGTATTCATGATTGAATGATTAACGTTAACCGCGGGAGGGCCAAGTGAAGGGGGATGCACTGATTGAGTGAGCGAAGCGAACGAAAATCAGCGTTTGTTAGCCAGTGCGCACAAAAATCGTGCTTAGGAAGCATGTGAAACATGGCATACAGTAAGCCAAACCATGTCCATTTGGCTGGTGTAACAGCTAATTGGGCAATGGCAAATGTAAAAATTATGAATTAGAAAATGTATAGACACTCCAGACAAAAAAGGTAGAGGTGACTATTAGACAGTGGAATGCTTTGTATTAACAGGCCTATGAAAGTTGTGATATCCACCCAAAACCAAAACTGGGATAAGAGCAGCCGCCAAGTTTCCAAAAAGGGTCGGCCTTTCAAAGTAGTGATATCATTCAAC
>JAHWFP010009838.1:6061-23165 GCA_023313725.1 Lithobius niger
GCGTAGTTTATAGTTGAAAGTTTTATTTTAGGCCCCTAAACCTAAATTACTAGTTCAAATTTTAACTTAACCTCTAGCTTGAATTTTTATGTTTTAACTTCGTACATCGGCAGTTTCTGAACTTAGTTAATCATAAAACGTCAGGGTGGTTCACTTCCTAAAAGCACCATGTCGATCTTACTTATTTTAAAGAATTTAATTTAAGTGAAAGTCCTGCTTAAATTGCTAGTGCTCCCGTTGAGCCGATCTAGTTCAGATTTAACTGGAAGTTTTAGTTGAGTTTGTGCGCAAACAACATACTGTAGGCCTATTGTAACTTGCGGCTGCTTTTACTTTAGGAGGTTGAAAAATACCTGAGTGAACTTTCTTGATGTGAAAGGTAACTGTTTTCTTAAACGCCAAAGTTCGTTTGTTGAATTTATAAATGTAAATTCGTTGTGCTTTATTTTGATAAGTTAAATATTCTCTGTAACTTAATGCGTTATAGCATTCAACTAGCTAGTTTATTTAACCGCATTTATACTTTCTTTATATTCTTTTACCCCCAGAGGCGCTACCATATGTCCAAACGTATAAACGCATTACGACCTGGCATTCTACCGGACACAAATTTTTCAGTGTATATATGTTAATTTTGGTTCTCCTCCGACCTGACTGAGACCTACCGAAATCTGCAAATAGCTTGATCTACTATTAAACACTAAAAGCTGTTCAACCCAATTCCGAAAGTCAAGCTGTGCAAAAACTTCGAATCCTCCATTTTTGCCCCCCTCCCCAGCCAAAACTAGTTGTGGTGTTTAACACTGCAGTTTACCGTTAAAGCTTGTTTAATTTAATAGTAATGTTCTATGCATTACCCAAAGCCAAGTAATAAGCTTTAACAAGAGCCAAATCACGTTGCAATCATGTAAATACGGAATCCATAGCCAATAATACAAAGTAAAGGCCTATTTCCAAAAGTTCAATTGAGTGAAACTCAAAACAGGCCTACCTTTTCCGTCTTACATGTCCCTACTCCTTCAAACGGCTCTGCACCCAGTTCCTTTGTTCATCCGACTTCTCCTCCCACTTTCCATTGTTCTCGAGGCCCTCGGCCAATCAGACCTCCGCAGCTATCCTCGACGTCCGTGCTTTCCCCCCTCTCCAGCATAAAACCCCCCCAGCCCAAAGCATCCGCAGCACAGCACAGCTCACAGATCTCAAGCTAGAGACCGGTCACGCCAGTCGGGAGTGGAGACGCCATGTCCGGAGAATGCCATGCCAGGCACGATGGTAGTGGTTCGTATGTTATAGTTTAGCTTTGAAAGTTTAATTTAGGACCCCCATATTCTAAATTTTAGTTTAATCGTAACTTTAACTCTCTAGCTAGAGAATATTATGGTGGAGACGCCTGTAGCGGCATCTTAGGTTTCCTCTCCCCATAACGTCAGAGTGGTTCTCTTTCTAAAAACCAAATTTTCCAGTTTACTTTAAATGGATTTTTAATCTAAACTAAATGACGGTTTGATCTTTGTGGAAGTCAAATTGAAATAAACTAATGCCTAAGTGTAAAATTGCCGGGCTTTTTATTACTTAGAACAGTTCTCGAGGGAAGTAAGGGAGGTTGATCTTTTTGTACTTGGAAAACTTAGAAACATAACTGTGGACGGTTGATCATGTAGAAACATACTGTCAGATAGACTACTATCAGTTGCGGCTGTTTAGTCTTGCGGGTATCTCCGGGAGCACTCATGATTTACTTTTTCTAATGTGAAAATTTAAACTTTTACTCAAACCAAGTGTGTTTGTTTGATTTTTGTAAATTGCTACTTGTGTAATTTCAACTTGTTGCCTATTTAAATAATTGGTATTCAAAAGCTTTCGAAGCAAACTATAAAGTGTACTTTCATTCTCTGTCGCAAAAATAAAACCAGGAGTTTTAAGCTTCAGTCGTTTGCTAGACTTGATTAATTGTATTTTAGTGTAAAATTAAATATGTAGCCCATCTTTAGATTTTAGCTAGTTAAACAGTTAAATCCACCGTTGGTGGCAGCGATACCGACAGTTTAAGGTTAGGCCCCTTTAATTAGGACTGGCGCTTCAACCCCCATGCTGGGACAGTGTCCATGCTGTGTTGAATAACGTAAAAAGTCGTCATTAACACCGATTAACCTCAAGCTGAAACTCCACATACACCAGGGAAACCGGGGGCGTTACAAGCACCTAAGCCGTCGTAGCGTCCGCCGTTACAGGTTAAATCTAATTTACCGTCTTCAAGGGCTGATCGTAATATTTTCTGCGATTCGGCTCGGGATTAACTTACTGTGAAGCCTAGGTTTAAACAGGCCTTCTCTAAGTCCTTGTTAGTTATATCACGAATGATTTCGTCTAATTCTTCCATTTCTGACATTTTTGAGTCTTAATGGTTAACGTGGTTTCAAAATAAAGCTTTTATAAATGAAACAAAAATTAAAAGCAGCCGCTTAAAATTTAACGTTACTTTTGAGTAGAGCGAATTATTTAAAAGACTTCTCTCCCAAATCCAGTAAGATTGCACATAAAAATACACTTCTAAAACTTCCAGCACTCTGGTATATGAATAGCTAAATTGCATAAATGCTATCAACTACAACACTCGGCTTGGCGGCCTCTAAGCATATCTCATGTACACTTACCCAATTGTACAATCGCTGTACGGTCAGTCTGTCCTTCCGTTCCACCGTAGTACGGGAAGTTCGGCACTGATTTTTCCGGAGTCGATCATCACTGGCGGTCAAATCCACGGGACCTCGGCGTTGCACGCAAAATCCACGGCTTGGCTGCACGGAGCGTAGTTTCCCTCTCGGGCCTCTTCTCCTACAGCATCGGTTGGGGTTGAGATGGCTCTTGACGGGAGGACGTCTACTGGAAGCGGCAGCTGTTGCTTCCTGGCGCCGGCAGTTGTTGGAGCTGCGGCGGGGGTTGTACTTTTTTATAACTTTAGTACGACTTCTGCTTCGTGACTTTTTGTAACTTAGTCACAGGCATCTGCTTCGTGGCCATGTTTGGCTGGACCACAGACATCTAGTTGGAAGTGGCTTGCATCCTTCTAGGCATGTAGCATGGCAGGGGGGAAAACGCTTGACGGGAACAGCACCTGTTCATCCCACCGCTGCCACCAGTTGTAACGGCGGACGCTACGACGGCTTAGGTGCTTGTAACGCCCCCAGTTTCCCTGGTGTACGTGGAGTTTCAGCTTAAGGTTTCGACGGTGTTTACGACGACTTTTTTCGTTATACAACACAGCATGGGCACTGTCCCAGCATGGGGTTTGGAGCGCCGGTCCTAATTAAAGGGGCCTAACCTTAAACTGTCGGTATCGCTGCCACCAACGGTGGATTTAACTGTTTAACTAGCTAAAATCTAAAGATGGGCTACATATTTAATTTTACACTAAAATACAATTAATCAAGTCTAGCAAACGACTGAAGCTTAAAACTCACGGTTTTATTTTTGCGACAGAGAATGAAAAAGACACTTTACAATATAGTTTGCTTCCGTGAAAGCTTTTGAATCAAATTAATTAAAAGCAACAAGTTTGAATTTACAAAGTAGCAATTCCCAATTCAGACAAACACAATTGGTTTGAATAAAAGTTTAAATTTTCACATTTAGAAAAAGTAAATCATGAGTGCTCCCGGAGACACCCGCAAGACTTGACAGCCGCAACTGATTAAAGTCTATCTGACAGTATGTTTCTTATGATCAACCGTCCACAGTTATGTTTCTAAGTTTTCCAAGTACAAAAAGATCAACCTCCCTTAGTTCCCTCGAGAACTGTTCTAAGTAATAAAAAGCTCGGCAATTTTACACTTAGGCATCAGTTTGTTTCAATTTGACTTCCACAAAGATCAAACCGTCAATTAGTTTAGATTAAAAATCCATTTAAAATAAACTGGAAAAATTTGGTTTTTAGAAAGAGAACCACTCTGATGTTATGGGGAGAGGAAACCTAAGATGCCGCTACAGGCGTCTCCACTATAATATTCTCTAGCTAGAGAGTTAAGTTAAGTTTTAAACTAAAATTTAGAATATGGGGGTCCTAAACTGAACTTTCAAAAGCTAAACTATAACATACGAACCACCACCATCGTGCCCGGCATGGCATTCTCCGGACATGGCGTCTCCACTCCCGACTGGCGTGACCGGTCTCTAGCTTGAGATCTGTGAGCTGTGCTGTGGATGCTTTGGGCTGGGAGGGTTTTATGCTGGAGAGGGGGGAAAGCGCGGACGTCGAGGATAGCTGCGGGGTCTGATTGGTGGAGGGCCTCGAGAACAATGGAAAGTGGGAGGAGAATTCGGTTGAACAAAGGGACTGGGTGCAGAGCCGTTTGAAGGAGTAGGGATGGAAAGGACAGGCCTGTTTTGAGTTTTACTCAATTGAACTTTCGGAAATAGGCCTTTATTTTGAATTATTGGCTACGGATTCCATATTTACATGATTTCAACGTGATTTGGCTCTTGTTATAGCTTATTACTTGGCTTTGGGTAATGTATAGAACATTACTATTAAATTAAATAAGCTTTAACGGTAAACTGCAGTGTTAAACACCACAACTAGTTTTGGCTGGGGGGGGGGGGGGGCAAAAATGGGGGATTCGGAATTTTTGCACAGTTTGACTTTCGGATTTGGTTTGAACAGATCTTTTTAAGAATTCTTTTAGTGTTTAATAGTAGATCAAGCTATTTGCAGATTTCGGTAGGTCTCAGTCAGGTCGGAGGAGAACTAAAATAAACATATATACACTGAAAAATTCGTGTCCGGTAGAATGCCAGGTCGTAATGCGTTTATACGTTTGGACATATGGTAGCGCCTCTGGGGGTAAAAGAATATAAATAAAGTATAAATGTGGTTAAATAAACTAGCTTAGTTGAATGCTATAACGCATTAAGTTATTGGAAATATTTAACGTTTAAAAATTTTTAAAGTTAAAATTCGATCGTTGTGGAAATTTTTCATATAGATTGCGGCCGACAAACACAATAAAAAATATCACACTTCAAATTGGTTGTCTGTATAAATCCTGTTACAATACACTAAGCTAGTCTTGTTCGGGCTTTTTGCCCTAAAAAGAAAAGGATAAAATACAAATATAAAAGTACAGAGTTTCATAATGGCGGCCATGACGAAAGTGCGATGTGGTGAGTTTGAGGTGATCTTCAAACGTAGTTTTATGGGTTCTTCTTGGTGGAAAGTCCGGATTTGGGCTTCCCCAAGAGTCTTGTATTTGGACAGGCTATTAAACGTTGAAGAGTTTGTGGAAATCGGACCATTATTGCGAAAACGGCCAAATATGCCTCGGCGAGGCATTTCGTGACTCAAGAAAAAAAATTTCAAATTTTTGAAAAACAGGAGTTTTTCAGTGGCGCTCGTTTACAACCCGCAACAAACAAATCGCTAGCGATGCGGCTGCACGTAGCGTCAAGACACCCGCTAGTGTGGGTCCATCTAGTTCTGCTCCCAAAACTCAGAACAATCACCGTGGTAACCACAGAAACCACAACACCGTAGCTAAGCCGGTTGGAACTACGGAAAAACAACCAGACCCTATTAAAACCGAGTCTAGTACACCTCAAAACTCCAATCGTGAGTTTGATAGGCCTCGTAGGCCTATGGAAGGCAATTGTTATTTTTGCAAATTGCCGGGGCTCAGAAAGAGTGAGTGCCGTGCACAAATAGCAGCAGAAAAAGCCTCGGCTGATGCTGAGTGTCATTTTGTTTCTAATAGTCCCCCTGATTTGGTGCTTTCAAAGCATATTCACGAGTGGTCCGTGAATGGGTCAAAATGCCGTGTTTTAAGAGACACGGGGTCAACACACGACGTAATTTCTAGAGAATTAGTCCTGCCCCATCAATTTACTGGGGTGTATACCCATTGCTACAACGCTCTTAGTGAGCAAACTACCGCAGACGCTATTGCGTTAATTGACGTGCAAACCCCGTTTGGTCCCATACAAACCGAAGCTTTGGTGTCCGACCACGTGGGTACCCATTTCGATATGCTTCACAAAATATTAATATATTGTGATGTGCCATCACAAAATATATTGGAAGAAAAAGGCCTGTCTTCTCTTTCCTCCTACGTAAGCGCGGTGACGTGTGCACAGTCGCGTGCCATCAATCAACTCCCCCTCGTAAAAACCAATTATCGAGAGATCGCTACTGATAGCGAGGAAGAGTCAAGTGTCGAAGATGACTCATGTGTTAGCGTTCCACCGGCAACGCAGGAAGGTTTTGTGTGCGCTAAAACGGACGATTTAGACGCGGCCATACTTGGCCCTCAAACCGAACAGTTTTCAAAATTGTTGGAAATAGACAACACCGAATTCTCTCGTTTGCAAGTTGCTTGTCCAACATTGCAGTTGTGCTGGAAATACGCTGAATTCCCCCCAGATCAGCAAGATGAAAATAAATTATTTTTCATAGCAAAAGGTTTGTTGTTCAGGAAACCTTTTCGCCCTGCCGGAAGGCCGTTAATAAAGCGACAATTAGTCCTTTCTCAGCAGTGTAGAGAATTAGTATTAAGCACTGCACATGCTAATGCATGGGCGGGCCACTTAGGGCGTTCTAAAACTAAGGAGAGAGTGCTATCTAATTTCTACTGGCCCCGGTGTTTCACCGACATCGAAAATTATGTCTTGACATGTTTGACTTGCCAAAAAGATGGCAAAACTGGACACAAGTTTGTTGCTCCCATGGTGCTTGTTCCATGGATAGTGAGCCCTTTAATCGGTATATAGTGGATATCGTAGGGCCTATTAGGCCTACTAGTAAGGCCGGGTTTAAGTACATTCTGTCTCTTTTAGACCCCGCAACAAAGTTTCCAGAGGCGGTGCCCCTTAAAGAGGCCAACAGTCAAAATGTTGTCAATGCCCTCCTTCTTGTTTTTTCACGATTAGGCTACCCGAGCGAGCTCCAGTCTGACTTGCGCTCAGTTTTTATCTCTGAGCTTACGACATTATTCCTAGAAAAATGTGGAATAAAACGTGTAAATTCTAGTGTTTACCACCCCCAATCTAACGGCGTTGAAAGATTTCACCCCACGCTCAAGGCAGTGCTAAGAGCGGTTTGTCATGACCATCCCCAGGACTGGGAACGATGCCTCCCGGGTGCAATGTTTGCATTACGTACAGCTCCCCACGAGAGCACGGGCTTTACGCCAGCTGAAATGGTTTACGGTCGTAACTTAAAAGGGCCACTTGAACTGGTCAAAAGCCAGTGGGTTGAACCCGACGTTCACCCATCCGTTCTCGAGTATATCCTGGATTTACTCCAGCGTTTTAAGTACTCACGGGAACTCTCACAAGAACAGATTGTGAAGAGTCAGCTTAAAAATAAGCATTATTATGACGCCAAGGCAGTTGAGCGCAAGTTCAAGGAAGGCGACATGGTTTTGGTCCTTAAACCAGCACGAGCCAATAAACTGGAAATTTATTGGGACGGCCCTTGCAAAGTTTTGAAACGTATTTCTGATACAAACTATTTGATCAAGAAAACGTTTGGTTTACAAAAAGAAACCATTTATCATGTAAATCTTTTGAAACCCTATCTGCCTAGGGAAGGGTCAAATAACCACACCTACAGTGACGAAAGGGAATACAACCCCTCCGAAGCCATGAGTCTTTTCAAAAAGACAGGCAATTTAACAGAATTGCAGAAGAGCGACTTACTGAAAGTCTTTGAGCAAGTGGATGGAGTTTTCTCTACATTGCCCGGTCATACAGACCTTATCACTCGCGACGTTGAGTTGATCGACCCTCAAGTTAAGCCCTGTAAATATTACAGACACGCTAAATTCGAACAGGATTTAATTGTCACGGAAATACAGCGAATGCTCAAACTTGGGCTAATAGTCGAAACCGACTCCCCCCATGGTTCACCCATGATCATCGTCCAAAAGGAGGACGCTAGCCCTCGGCCGGTAGCTGATTACCGCGAGTTAAATAATAACTCAGTAACCAAAGACTACCCCATTCCTAATATTGAGGAATGTATCGAACGTGCCGCCAAATGGAAATACATTTCCATCTTTGATTTAAACCGTAGATTTTGGCAAGTGCGCTTGACGCCACAAGCCTCAATGGCTGCCACAATCACAACTCCCATTGGGAAGTTTGCACCCCTCATGATGAATATGGGGATGAAAAACGCTCCATTTTGTTTCCAGAAACTAATGGACAACGTCACACGTGGAATGGAGGAATTCGTCACTCCCTTCCAGGATGACACGACTGTTGGTGCCGAAACGTGGCCACAGCATATCGACAACGTTTACAGTTTTCTCCTTGCTGTCAAGAAGGCCGGATTGACGGTTAACGCCAAGAAATCGCAGGTCGCTTGTCACAAGGCTACTTTCCTCGGCCATGAAGTTGGCAGTGGTTCACGTACACCTTCTGAGGTGAAGGTTTTGGCAGTTCAAAAGTTTGCCCGTCCTCAAACAAAAAAAAATGTCCGCTCCTTTTTGGGTTTGGTAGGATATTATCAACGTTACATAAATCACTACTCAGAGATTTGCTTTTGATACACTCAAGACTGCTTTAGTGACGTTTCCCGTCCTGAGAGCTCCCGACTTCAATCAAACCTTCATTTTGCAGTGTGACTGCTCCGAGCGTGGCATGGGCTGCGTGTTGTCCCAGGAGTACAATGAAGAAGAACACCCCTGCCTTTACGTTTCACGTAAGCTCACCGCCAGGGAGCAAAATTACAGTACGACAGAGAAAGAGTGTGCGTGTTTGATTTGGTCAGTAGCCAAATTGCGGCCCTACATTTATGGGACGAAATTTGTCATTGAATCGGATCACAATCCGTTACATTGGCTAAAGCAAATGTCTGGCAAAAATTTCAGATTGCTTAGGTGGAGCCTTACCCTCCAAGATTATGACTACACCGTCCGGTACAAACCTGGCAAGTTTCATTTAAATGCTGATACTCTCAGCCGTTATTTTGTTTTTTTTTAAAGGGTTAAAGACGTTGTATTTCAGTACAAATGGACTGAAATTTTTAACTGCATATTTAATTTCGTTAAGTGGTACGTTGTAGGGGCAACCAGAACAGAAGGAACCTTCAGTTATTTCCCTTTTTGCACTTCACACCTAAATTTTAAGTGCCAATGTTTGCTCTTTTTGTCATTATCAACGCCTCCCTTTGTGAGAGGATATTTACAAAGATTGTACGACACATAATTAAATATTCATTAGGAATATTCTACGGGGGTTGCAACTTGTTTCCGGTTGGCCCTTCTTTAAGTTCTCTACGAAATGGCTTTCTTTAAAAACAGCTGTCTGTCTACCCCTGTGCGAAAAAGGTAGCACTGTCGTTACAAGGTTGTTGCGTTTTTATCCTCAAACCTCCCCGTGTTGTATTGTATGTTTAAGTTATGGGTTCCACCTCCAAACCCTTTAGTGTGAAATTTTCATGTAAAACAAGTTGTTTGGTAACCTTAAACCACTCCAGTGGTAGTCTGTTAACTTTAAATAGAGCTGATAGTTGCGCATGCGCTTGTAGTACCCTCTATTCCGATCGCAAGCTAGGTCCTGAGGTGTGCGCCCAGGGGTCTTTTTTCGAGGTTTTCCCAGAAAAAAAAAATAACTTTCTGTGCATGGCTGACTGGTTAGAGCATTAAATGTTGCGATTATCTCATTTGAATTAACAGCTACAAAAACCCTGAAATTGTAACTATATATAATCCAAAATTGGTGTTTTATTTATATAACTTGTCTTTTGCTCCAATTTTCTTTGTGGCCTGTACGAATTCCTGCAACAAGCAGCGCGGACAGCACTAAGTTGATTTTTGCAAATAGTGTCCCTTTAAACTTGTAATTTTTAATTACAAAGATTTCTTCAGCCACAAAAACGTCAGTTCCCCCCAAAAAATAAAACGGCTAAGTTGACTTTTTTTGTAAACAGTGTAATTTTTGTTTCATGTAAAAATCAGATCCAGGGATAGGAACAAATA
Source organism: Lithobius niger (assembly GCA_023313725.1). Classification (NCBI taxonomy): domain Eukaryota; kingdom Metazoa; phylum Arthropoda; class Chilopoda; order Lithobiomorpha; family Lithobiidae; genus Lithobius; species Lithobius niger. The sequence goes on from JAHWFP010009838.1 coordinate 16,036, forward strand.
TCCCGAAAGGTAGATGTATTTCTCAACCATGGAGATGTATTTCTCACATAGCAGTAATGTAATAAGGATTTATTGCTGTTATTGTTTTACTCGGCTTGGTAGTCTCTGTTTTTGGCATATCTTGTGTGCACTAACCTTTCTGTTTTAGCATTTATTTGGGATTCTACACGGATCCTAAATAAATTCCCCTGGTTGGGGGCGTGTAATGGTATATTGTGCTGCGGCATGTGTAACGGCGGACGCTACGACGGCTTAGGTGCTTGTAACGCCCCCGGTTTCCCTGGTGTACGTGGAGTTTCAGCTTGAGGTTTCTACGGTGTTTATGACGACTTTTTACGTTATACAACACAGCATGGACACTGTCCCAGCATGGGGGATGAAGCGCCGGTCCTAATTAAAGGGGCCTAACCTTAAACTGTCGGTATCGCTGCCACCAACGGTGGATTTAACTGTTTAACTAGCTAAAATCTAAAAATGGGCTACATATTTAATTTTACACTAAAATACAATTAATCAAGTCTAGCAAACGACTGAAGCTTAAAACTCCTGGTTTTATTTTTGCGACAGAGAAGAAAGTACACTTTACATTATAGTTTGCTTCGAAAGCTTTTGAATACCAATTATTTAAATAGGCAACAAGTTTACATTTACATAAAGTAGCAAGTGTGAATATACACTTAGTATTTCACAAATTCAGACAAACACACTTGGTTTGAATAAAGTTTTAAATTTTCACATTAGAAAAAGTAAATCCTGAGTGCTCCCGGAGACACCCGCAAGACTAAACAGCCGCAACTGATAGTAGTCTATCTGACAGTATGTTTCAACATGATCAACCGTCCACAGTTATGTTTCTAAGTTTTCCAAGCACAAAAAGATCAACCTCCCTTAGTTCCCTTGAGAACTGTTCTAAGTAATAAAAAATCCGGCAATTTTACACTTAGGCATCAGTTTGTTTCAATTTGCCTTCCACAAAGATCAAACCGTCATTTAGTTTAGATTAAAAATCCATTTAAAATAAACTGGAAAAATTTGGTTTTTAGAAAGAGAACCACTCTGACGTTATGGGGAGAGGAAACCTAAGATGCCGCTACAGGCGTCTCCACCATAATATTCTCTAGCTAGAGAGTTAAGTTAAGTTTTAAACTAAAATTTAGAATATGGGGGTCCTAAACTGAACTTTCAAAAGCTAAACTATAACATACGAACCACTACCATCGTGCCCGGCATGGCATTCTCCGGACATGGCGTCTCCACTCCCGACTGGCGTGACCGGTCTCTAGCTTGAGATCTGTGAGCTGTGCTGACTGAGCTTTGGGCTGGGGGGTTTTATGCTGGAGAGGGGGGGGGAAAGCGCGGACGTCGAGGATAGCTGCGGGGGTCTGATTGGCTGAGGGCCTCGAGAACAATGGAAAGTGGGAGGAGAAGTCGGTTGAACAAAGGAACTGGGTGCAGAGCCGTTTGAAGGAGTGGGAACATGTAAAATGGAAAAAGATAGGCCTGTTTTGAGTTTCACTCAATTGAACTTTCGGAAATGGGCCTTTACTTTGTGTTATTGGCTACGGATTGAATATTTACATGTCTGCAACGTGATTAGGCTCTTGTTAAAGCTTATTACTTGGCTTTGGGTAATGTCTAGAACATTACTATTAAATTAAACAAGCTTTAACGGTAAACTGTAGTGTTAAACACCACAACTAGTTTTGGCTGGGGAGGGGGGCAAAATTGGGTAATTCGAAGTTTTTGCACAGTTTGACTTTCGGATTTGGTTTGAACAGATCTTTTTAAGAATTCTTTTAGTGTTTAATAGTAGATCAAGCTATTTGTAGGTTTCGGTGGGTCACAGTCAGGTCCAGAGGAGAACTAAAATAAACATATATACACTGAAAAATTCGTGTCCGGTAGAATGCCAGGTCGTAATGCGTTTATACGTTTGAACACATGGTAGCGTTTCTGGGGGTAAAAGAATATAAATAAAGTATAAATGCGGTTAAATAAATTAGCTTAATTGAATGCTATAACGCATTAAGTTACAGAGAACATTTAACGTTTAAAAGTTTAAAGTTAAAATTCGATCGTTGTGGAAATTTTCCATATGGATTGCGGCCGACAAACACAATAAAAAATATCACACTTCAAAATGGTTGTCTGTACAAACCTCATACAATACACTAAGCTAATATGTTTGGGCTTTTTGCCCTAAAAGAAAAGAATAAAATGAAGATACAGAAATACAGAATTTTATAATGGCGGCCATGATGAAAGTGCGATGTAGTTGGTTTTGGTCAATCTTCAAACGTGGTTTATTGTTACTTCCGGGTTGAAAGTTCGGATTTGGGCTTCCCCAAGCATCTTGTATTTGGACAGGCTATTAAACGTCGAAGAGTTTGTGGAAATCGGACCATTATTGCAAAAACGGCCAGATATGCCTCGGCGAGGCATTTGGGTGCCTCGAGGAAAAAAAAATTTCATTTTTGGAAAAACAGGCGTTTTTCGGTGGCGCTCGTTTACACGCCCCCAAACGCAGGATTTTATTCGGGGTTCCTGAGAACTCGGAATAAAAGCTACAATAAAGGGTTAGTGCACACAAGATATGCAATGAACACAAGACCGCCAAAATTTAAGCAAAATTGACATGAAATAAAATACACTGTTTACATAAATGTTGACTTTGCCGTTTTGTATTTTTGGGGGACCAACGTTTTTGTGGCTCAGAAAACTTTAAGTAAAATAAAAGTTACAATTTAAAATTACTGTTTTTGCAGCCATCAACTAAATACTGTCCGCGCTGCTTGGTGCAGGAATATCGTAAAAGTATTTGAAAATGGGGCAAAAGGACATTTATCATGAAACACACTAGTTTTAAAGTGAAAGTACAAAGTTAGGGTTTTTGTAAAAGAATACTGTCAAATGAGGCGTCCCGCCACTTAATCGTTCGTACAAGTCCGGATTATGTCCAATTGCCGCGTCTTTTTTTTCTGTGTGACGGCCAAAAACACCTTGCCGTCCACCCTCAACCTAGGCTACGATAGCGATTAGAAGAGAATATTCTGTGAACACGTGATAGAACACCGGCTCTATTTAACAGCAACTGATACCACTAGAATGGTTTTAGGTTACCAAACAACTTGTTTACATTGGCAATTTGACACTAAAGGGTTTAAAGGCATGACCCATACCTTAAACATACTAATACAACACTGGGAGGTTTGAGGATAAAAACGCAACAACCTTGTAACGACAGTGCTACCTTTTTCGCACAGGGGTAGACAGACGGTTTTTTATAAAGAAAACCATTTCGTGTAAAACTTAAAGAAGAGCCAACCGGGGACAGATTGCAGCTCCCGTAGAATATTCCTAATGAATATTTAATTAGTGTCGTTACAATCTTTGTCAATATTCTCCCACACAGGGAGACGTTGATAGTGACAAAAAGAGTAAAGCATAGGCACTTAAAATTTAGGTGTGAAGGCCAAAACGGGAATTAACAGGGAGTTACTTTAGGATGAGCTCTCAACTGACAAAAATGACAAAATTAAAAATGCAGGTAAAAATAATTTTCAGTCAATTTGTACTGAAACGAAACGTTTAACAATTAAATGTTTAACAAAAATGCTGCCTTGATGCAGCAACAATCACTAGATGCTTTCCAGGTTTGTCCAGTAGAATCTGAAGTTTTAAAATTGAAATTCAGCAAATACACTATTTTTAGGTTTGGTTGCTCCTAGATGGAGCCACGGTTGAAGCGACAAACTATACATTGTTTAAAGAAAACATGCACGGGAAATTTACTTTGTTAGATTTCCGGTTTACTTGCAACAAGAAAAAAATTCTAATTTAGAGAAAACTACTTTAGGTTAGGTATTAAACCTCCGTTTTATTGGAAACACCAATTCAGTGCTAGAGCCATAATAAATGCATTTATTTCCACCCTAGACTGACATAGAATTCACACTAAAACATCGGTCCTACTTTTAACAAAAAAAAGGGACTGGGGAAAAACTATGTTTAAGTTTTTTATTTGCTTAACACACTGACTTTAAATTAGATTAAAATTCAGGCAACTTTACTTTACCAAACTCTGGGAAAAAATCAAAGCTTATAGGGGGAACACTTTTCTTACCAACCTTTAAATTTCTTGTTTCCAACTTAAGATTGGGGGAAGTTAACTCACGTAACTTAATCCATTCGTCAAAGCTAAACTCGCTAACTTTGGGTTTATCTGACATGACTAAACTTTTGTTTATATCACTAGCTGACAAACTTCGATTTATTTTGCCTTTAGGAGGCAGGTTCAACGTATTTTCCGTTGATTGTTTACACCCACAAAGATGGCGACAATCCATCCTTTGGTCAAGGGAGGGGACTTGGGTCTCATTATCTCGTAATGGGTTGACCTCCGAAGTTTTTAGCAGACCCCTTTCGTCTGCGCGTGAGGACTTAACGACGATTGGCGAAGGCACTGTGGGGGTTTGGGGCTTGACCAATCCCGCGGGGCTGGTTTGATTACGGGGCCTTCTACGTTTCTTTGATTGACGTGGGCCGTTTCTGACGGGGGGTGTAGCCACCTCGGCTGGCACTGGAGAAAAATCACGGGGCGTGGCGATTACTGGTCTGCGCTGTTTGGTTAAAGATTCTAATCCTGTCACGCCCAAAACGACATCGTAGAACGAATTGTTGACCGGTGTAATACACGCTACTGTTTTTAACACTGTGCCATCATCTAACTTTAGATTTAGATTTACTTGATCTAAGGTAAAAACTTGCTTACACAAGGCAGTTTTACATTCAATCTTACGCTTTAAGCGTGGCCAATTTCTGGCGAGCTTGGCGCTAACTAGCGAAACTGTGCTTCCGGAGTCGCATAAAATATTAATTTTATTTTTCCCTATGCTACCGGACAGAGTACTAGCCTTAAGAATTTTACTGGCAGTTTTCCCAACTGGGAAACATGCGTTTACTTGCTGGGGTTTCGAGTTAAGCTCGGGGCATTTACTACGAAAATGTTGGGGAGAATCACACACGTAACAGCGCCTAACTCTATCTTGATTTAGGTTAGTTTTTTCACTAGCGCTAACGTTTATGGCAGGGTTCCCTCCAGGGTTATCTGCGTTCACACTGACAGATCCGGCCGGATTAGCTGTCGTGTTGTGGTTACGGTTGTGACCACGCTGTTGACCAGTAGGTTTAGAACCTTGGTTCGACGCTACAGCTATGGGCTGTGTTTTGGCTGCACGAGTGGCAGTCTCGTTAGCAATCTGTTTATTGCGGGTTGTGAATTCATCACACAACTGGGCCGCTTCGGCCAGAGTTCCTAATCTGACTTGATCAGGGATCCATTTTCTGAGATGGGTTGGACACGATTTATAAAATTGCTCCAAAAGTACAAGATTGACGAGTTTATCATAATCACGGTTAACCTTAGCCAAAGTTACCCAACGAGTGAAAAGAGTTTCTAACTCAAATGCATAATCCTGGAATTGCATTTCTACACCTTTTTCGAGAGAACGAAATTGCGTTTGCAAAGACTCTTTAGTCTGTACAAAACGGGCAAGCAATTTATTTTTGACTATTTCGTAATCCTGCATTTCAGCGTCTGTTAGCTGATCACAAACTTTAATAAAGACCTCACCGACGAGGGGTTGCAACGCCGTGACCCATTGGTCTTTAGGAATCTTTTGACTAGTTAAAGTTCGTTCAAAAATCTTAAGAAAACTGTTAATGTCAGTATTGGGCGTCCACCTATTTACTAGTCGAACTATGTCGGCCACTTTACCATGTTTTGCAACTGGATTTGGGGGAGTTGGGGGAACACCGTTAGCTCCATTTGGAGCGTGGTTAAGATTTAACGTAGCAGCATTTAGCTTCGCTAGTTCGAGCTGCTTGTCCAGTTTAGCTAATTCCATAGCACTGGCACGATCGCTAATTTGGGCTTCTTGTTCCCTTTCTTGGGCTTTAAGAGCGGCTTCTCGGTCTCGAATTTGTGCCTCTTGATCTTTAAGAGCTAATTCATGAGCCCGGCGTTTTTCTGCATCCGCCACCTCTAGGGCTCTTAACTTTAATTCTTCTGCTTTTAAAAACAGTTCATTTTCTTTGGTGGCTAATTCTTTCTTGGCGAAAATAGCCGCTTCTCTCCTTTCAATAGCGTTAGCTAGTGCATCGGAAAGTTCACTTAAATCAAGTTTGCCATCTTCGAGGGCTGCTCGTAAGATTTGTTGGGATTCTGCTCTAGAATCACTGACTGTAAAGCCTAAGTTCAAACAGGCCTTCTTTAAGTCCTTGTTTGTGATATCACGAATGATTTCGTCTAATTCTTCCATTTCGGACATTTTGAGTCTTAATGGTTAACGTGGTTTCAAAATAAAGCGTTTATAACTGAAACAAAAATTAAAAGCAGCCGCTTAAAATTTAACGTTACTTTTGAGCAGAGTGAATTAATAAAAATACTTCTCTCCCAAATCCAGTAAGATTGCACATAAAAATACACTTCTAAAACCTCCAGCACTCTGGTATATGAATAGCTAAATTGCATAAATGCTATCAACTACAACACTCGGCTTGGCGGCCTCTAAGCATATCTCATGTACACTTACCCAATTGTACAATCGCTGTACGGTCAGTCTGTCCTTCCGTTCCACCGTAGTACGGGAAGTTCGGCACTGATTTTCACGGGAGTCGATCGTCACTGGTGGGCGGTCAAATCCACGGGACTCGGCGTTGCACGCAAAATCCACGGCTTGGCTGCACGGAGCGTAGTTTCCCTCTCGGGCCTCTTCTCCTACAGCATCGGTTGGGGTTGAGACGGCTCTTGACGGGAGGACGTCTACTGGAAGCGGCAGCGGCTGCTTCCTGGCGCCGGCAGTTGTTGGAGCTGCGGCGGGGGTTGTACTTTTTATAACGTTAGTACGACTTCTGCTTCGTGACTTTTTTTTAGTTTGTCACAGGCATCTGCTTCGTGGCCATGTTTGGCTAGACCACAGACATCTAGTTGGAAGTGGCTTGCATCCTTCTAGGCATGTAGCATGGGAGGGGGGAAAACGCTTGACGGGAACAGCACCTGTTCATCCCACCACTGCCACCAGCTGTAACGGCGGACGCTACGACGGCTTAGGTGCTTGTAACGCCCCCGG
>JAHWFP010009839.1:5669-22652 GCA_023313725.1 Lithobius niger
AATATGGTGACGGTTAACATCGCAATACCCAGAGAATTTGGCTAAGTTCCACCCAAAGAAAACCCCACACCCCGCCGTCACCTGAGACCTGGCATTCGTCGCGGTTTCAGGCTCGGATTGAGTACCTGAAGCCACGACGAATACCGGGTCCAGTGTCAGTGAGGTTTGGGGCTTTTAGTCTTTTCCTGAAAAGTCAAAGTCACAGTTAGGCAAAGGGAAAACATAATTCTGAACAAAGGTTACAAGGTTTATTCGGCGTTGGCTGTACAAAGCTATACAAGTTCAATGAAAATTCAGCCTAAAAATCGAGATCCAGGCGATCTTGATGCAGCTGCCAACAAGTTCGTCCACCGTGCCTTCTTCTCGAGCTTTCGTCCGTGCACACGTTCGTGCGACAAGTTGCGCACCACCAGATGGTCTCGTGCCGTTCCTGTCTGTACTTCCTGCACACCTGGCATCTGCGGCTCCTCGTACTCTTTTCGTGGCGATGACTGGTACCCAAAATGGCTGGAAGTCTTATGAGGCGTGTCTTGCGTACTCGGTTGATGAGTTGGTTGGCCAGCGATCTTCGGTAAGTCAACTGGGAGCGTTTGCCAGCCCTATCGAGGCCGCAGACCATGACCATGTTGAGCCTGGCATTGACGAGAATCTGGTTGAGCTTTTGGAAGAAAAGGTAGCGGTGCCATCTAATCGACCTCCTGCCGACGTAGAACGAGGAGATGAGGTGATTGGCCATGTCCACGCCATTCATGGTCTCCGTGTAAGTCATGGCTGCCGGTGGACAAGTGACTAGGTGTTTCTGGCCCCCGATGAGTCTTCCGACGGTACATTTTCCGGCCAAGGGATCCACGTGGGTGCTGAGTAGAGGGACGGCCTTGGTGTCACACCAGATGCTCAGCAGTAGCCGGCCGCTCTGACGCAGGATACTGTCGCCACGTTCGTGCTCTTTCTTGAATTTGCGCAACTCCTCCGTGAACTCGTATGGCATTCCGGCAGCATTGGCGCGTAGGCTCCCGCATCCGAAGGTTCCTAGCTTGGTGTAGAGGACCTGAAACAGCAGTGCCGAAGTGAAGCGGTTGTCACAGACGATGGTGTAACCCTGGTTGAGGTAGTGGCGCGCGGTGTAGATCGTTGTGTGAGCCATCTTGTTGTTCTCGAGTTCCTTAGCGGGGTCTTGGGCGGGGTCAATGGCCATGTGGCGCTTTTTTCCAATGTGTGCCTCGTCGTTGAGTATGTAACCGTCGAACGGGTCGCAGAGAGTGAAGTGTTCAAAGCCGACCTTGATGGGCTTCTTGGGCTGGTATACCTTGATCTTGGATCTTCCAGTGTATGCAGTCATTGACTCGTCTATGCAGAGAACTGATCCGGGGTTCCTGCACTTGCGGAATGCCTGGTTGATAGCCTCCATCATCGGTCGAACCTTTATTATTGCGTCCATGTCCTCCTTGGCCTTCTGCTCTTCCATGGCTTGCCTGGTCGTGGGCGATGCAGTCTGGGGATCGGTACCAGTGAAAGACGGTTCTTCGGACAGCCGAAAGTTGTTCCAAATTTGATTGAACCTTGTTCTGGTCATGGTCGATCTGATGGAGTGGTTTCCCAGGTCTGGGGACGTGGACCAATACTGCGCCATCTCCGGCAAGTCGTTGTAACCCATGATTATCAGTATTCCGATGAAAGCCAGCAACTCGTCTTTCGTCAATGGTACCCAAGCGGGAGTGGGATGTGGTTTCTTCCGTTTCGGCGATGTTTGGCAGGCTTGCGTGGTTGTCGTTACTGCTGGGTCTTGGCTGGAGTTGGAGTTGGAAGTGGCCTCTGCTTGTTCCCCTGGCTGAGGGAGTTGCGACGATACGACCGTTGAAGGTGTCTCCTTGGCAGCTGGCTCTTGGCTAGAGTTAGCCCCTGCTTCTTCCCTTTGGATTTGCGCTGGCTGGATCGGCGACGTTGACGACGAGGACTCTGACTGGCTCCTGAGTGTCTTGTCCACCTCTGCACACATCTGCTCTAGCACCAACCGTCCTGTGCTCAGATCTTCTGGGGGTTTTGTTCTCGAGTCTTCTGGGGATTGTACTGGTGGAGCGCTTGGCTGAGATTGTTGTTGGCTGAAACGGTGATTGACATATTGGGTTATCCTGGCGTGGCGCATCTCCTGGAGGTAGCAACTTCGAGGAGGCAATAATCGTGTCCTTTTTTGCTCGGGTGGCTCGGGGAACATATTACTTCTGTAGATCTTGTCGTACAGTACGACTCGCCAGCGTCGTTTCATGGCTTCTAGTTTACTCGGTTCCAGTGACGGTGGCGGTGATTGTGGGGGTGGTGGCTCGACTACGTTGGCTGTCGTTGTGGTGGCTCTTTCTTCCTCCTCATCTGACGAAACGATGCAGATTATCTCCTCGGATTCCTTACTTCTGAATCTATCTGAAAGACCCCGAGGGAAGGGAACGATTCCTCTTTTGGTTCGTCTCATAAATGGCCGCGCCTGCGATGTTGCGACTTTGGCTTTTGGCTTGGTATTTTGGCTGGACGACGAGACCGCCTCTGCTGGTGTGGGACGTAGTAGGACCGACCAACCGGGCTCATATGTGGGCAACGTCGCTTCTGATGATTGCCTTGGCATGGGAGTAGAGGTTTCTGTTAAGGTTCGAGGTCGTGGTGGGCTTTCTGGCCTTAGCGGTCGTGATGGACTGTCTGGCCTTGCTGCTTCCTCCTCACTGCTAGACGTCGTAAGGCAGGCGTCGGCATCGTCCTCTGACTCGGTTTCTTTTAGTTCGTCATCTAACTCATCCTCATCTGATTCTTGGCTGCTGCCTTCATAGTAGTCCTCATTTTCCTCGCAGTAATATGGGTAGTCTGATTCGTCCTCCTCCTCCTCGGCGACATGTGTTTCTGGCATTGGCGGCTGTGCTTGGCTTGACCCGGCTTCTTCCATGTGGACGTCTGGTTGTGGTATTCCCAGCTGTGGTTCAGTCGGAATTCCAGTGAGTGGCAAAAACTGGCAGTAAGTGATGTGGGGTGGTGATGGACGTGGCTCCCCTTGAGTCGAAGTCCCTGCATTGCCTTTTGGTCCTGGTGTGTTGGCTGACGTGACGTTCCGTGTGCTGCGTCTGGCATTGCTGGCCCTGTCGTCCATGAATTGGTTGGTCCTCCTTATGATGAAATCTGCAGTCTCCCCGAATAATTCCATGAAAAAATCCAACTCCTTGCTCTTCTTGTTGCATCTGCCAATGTAGCCCATTGGAGGTCCGGAGAAACCTTTCTTATCCTGGTACTCGCTCAGCTCTTCCGTCCAAACCCGATGAAGTTGCCTCCGATTCTTGCCGGCCCTAGACTTCTCTACTACGGCGTAGCTGGGAAAGTCGTCCATCGGCGCCTCTGCAGCCATCATCCTGTTTGCCCGCTTCTGGTCGAAGAAATGATTCACATGCGGCGGGTAGGCCATTATATACGGCCACGCGTGACCACTGCACATCGCTTCTGCTCAAATGTATGCAAGATCGAGAAGTAGTTGCCACATGACGCAACGTTGTGCAATATTGTGCAACACCCGCGGAACCCGCATCTGGGTGCGGGATAGCAGGATGTGATTGCACCACGCGGAAACAGCAACCGGTCGTGAAGGGCAATGGGCCTCAGATTGCCAGACACTGCAAGGGATCATCAATTGTGTGGCTTTCGATAAAGCCGCGTGCCGTTGTTGCGAACATGGTGTTTGGCATCGGAAATTAGGGGGCACGGCGGACAAGCCCACGCCTTGCTGCCCGACATGCGGGTTCGAGACTAAAAAAACTAAAAAGGCCGGAAACAACATGAGAAAGGAGTGGCAGGGTGGTTGTGGGATGTAGAATGGAATTTCCGAGGGAAAAGCTGATCAATGGACATGTTACATGGATCCCAGTTTGCTAGATGTTCCCGAGACAGTGTTGCCGAATGGTTATCACGCACTGCAACAGTTATCTTTGTTATACTAATCTAAAAGCAGTAACCATCACAATTGCCGGTTAAAAATGTGTTAGCTTTTAGGCCTATTTTACATTTTAGGCGTAACTGTCGGCTTTTAGGCCTAATATTAACCAGCAGTTTTAATTTCGTAAGTAGCAGCTAACGGAGATTTGGAGCGTATAGTAAGCATATTCATTTTTGCAACACGGTGCACCTTCGGGCACACAGTTACAGTGTTACAACGTAATGCGCAACGTAGCGTATATACATCAGTGGTAGTACGGAAGTGATGAGAGAGGCACTGTTGATGAAACCAACAGCGACTCGTAGCAACATAGCGTTGCCGTGGTAACATGATTTTAGGCCTAATTTTTTTAAATCCAGTTTGAATTTCGTAATAGCAGATAGGCCTAATGGAGAATTTGGTTTGACGGTAAGCCCATTCATTCATGCAACAATGCGACGAGACTATTTTAAATGAAGCTAAAATACATTTGTTTTTATTGCGTGTTATCTTAGGATTTCAATTCGACGATCAAACGTTATTAATTTAGTTACGTCGAAGAAGTCTATTAGCTATAAGGAAGTAACGATGTTTTAATTTGCCATGTTATTTAACTAACTTCTCACACTGAATCTAACGTTGTAAATAGTGGTCGTCTCTATCCGGTACCGTTGCGAAGTTGAAAAAAGCGACGGACGGACGGACAAAGTCGTTGAAATAGTCTTCTCAGCCGGTACGGCTGTACAGAAGACTAACAGGGAGAACAGGAAGTAGGGCAAGAGATGATATGACGTATTTTGTTACTAAACCCCAAAAATCAACAAAGCACATGCTCAATGTTAGCAGCACTCACATGAGAAGATTGAATTCAATGAAAAAATTAAATTGTATTCAATTGATTTGAATTGAATTCCATTGAATTAAATTCAATTCCAATTCATTGAATTCATTGAATTCAATTTAATTCAATGAGAAGATTGAAAAAACTCAGACTTATGCTAGAGGCCTGTACAATGAATGTCAATAAGCAAAGGATGATGAACCCCTTCAAAAACTTTCCGAATATGCAAGCTTGTCCAGTCTTTGCAAAAATTTGCCAAAATTTGTGAAACTAATGAAGTCATTTCAAGTTTTGGGCTAGCATCTCGGTGTTTTATTGATTGTGTGTTTTTATTGTAAGTATCCTTTTGTATACAAACGGATTTACCTTTTATCTCATTCCAGGCGTTGTGTTTACATCCCGTTTGTCATCTAGGTCTGCGTTTCCCAGACTTTTCAAACTTAGGGCCATATAGCACAGTTGCTTAGCTGTCGCTGTCCGGATTTTTCCTCGTTTGGTTCTAGTGGGTCCCAGTGGTGCCTATCCACCCTCCCAACCCTAGGTGTAAAGAGGAGTGATCTAACCCCAATGTCAAACGCTGCTTATGTGGTGTCTTTGTAAAGTAAGATAACAGCATTTTTCCACCACCACCCCAAAACCACAATTCCCCCAGACATCACTGGTGGGAACTGTGAGCTTACTTCTCACTTGGCAATTTATCGATGTCGGGATTTAAAAATGGAAACTACAATGCGAAGCAGTGATGCAGATGCACATCAACCATTCCTGAACGAAGTCATGATCTTCCCAGTTCGAAATAGTGACCTCGCTTCACTCAGGGTAAAGGAATATAAACCGTTAAGAGTATAAACAACTGAAAAATCTCATTTAGTGGTAAATGAGCCGAACCGGACAAAAGTGCTTCGCGGGCCGCAACTGGCTCCCGGGGTGTAGTTTGAAGACCCCCTGTTTTAGGCGAACAACAACTACAAATTTTTAGGGAGAAAATTAAATACTTGTGTGCATAAATACGTTGGTGGGCTAATGTCTTTCAAGAGACATCTTTATACTTCAAATGAACTTGACTACAAATTAATCGTTTAGCAGAAGTAGGGTTCTGCATGAATCATATTCTCGAATCGAGCACGCGATTTGTCAAAGCCCATTGCACACTCCAGTGGCCATTTAAACGTAGTGACTGTTAAATCTTACTTCATCCCCTAAAAATAGACATGGAAATATTAATAATATCACGAAACATGGTGTGGCTTATATGTGCGTTAACACATAAGAAAAACAAAATATAAAATTAAAAAAGGATAAACGTAAAACAATAATACACAGCATATTCAGTTTAAAACTGAAATGTACTGGAGGAGACCTTTAATAACTACAGAAGTGAACGCATATTAATTATCATGAGTTCATAAGTGACAGAACAATGTGAAATTCCGAAGTGGATTCCTGATTGACCGTTGAAACTAGCCTGTAGGCTGGCTAATTTTGCAGTAGTGTTTTTTTTTTTTTTGTATTTTCGCTTTAGTTCGTTTATATTACTGTTAGGTTTGAATCGTTTGGCAAGTTATTGAATTTATGATGAGCATATATATTTTTTCTCATTTTTCCATAAAAATTCCTCCATGAACATATAATAATAATAAGCAAATTTATTGGCGAAAGTCGGCAAAAGGAATAAAACAGGAAGGGATGAGTTGAACATCCACTAACATTTGCCCTTAAAAGTAAAGAAACAAAAACATATACTAGCTTTGCACAGTGCGTAGGGTCATACGGATACCAGAATTATACAATAAAAAAACAAATATACACAATAAAAAGATTAAAACATCTAAGAAATTTGGTAAAGTTAATCTTTTTCCGCCCGGCTCTAAAGTTTTTAAGACTCGACGATCTCACTAGCTCGGATGGCAAGTCTGACGCATGGTCTGACGACCAAATTAGAAAAGAAATATTTTGTGCAGTCACGCCTCACCTCCCAACAGTCAACTTTAAATAGTGGCCCCTAGTGTGTATCAAGAAGGTTACTTTCCTTATACTTGCATTTTGTTTTAAGAAGTCGTATTTGGCACTTAAGGTAACATAGACTACAATACATCTTATGTTACTGTATACGTTATATTGTATTTAAGTAACTGTGTATAAAGGGGGGGGAGGACACAGGAAATAAGGAAAGAACATGCTATTTTCAGTATCAATACTCAAAATATCATGTTTTTTCCTTATTTCCTGTGTTTTTGTTTCCTTTATCACTTTTTTTTATCATTTCGGTTCAGAAAAGGGTTTTTAGAATTTTGTTTTGAATCATTTAAAACTTTAATATCGTCGTTTAGTTGCGTTTTCATTACGTTCTGAAAGTTTCAGTCCCATATCTGATACCGCGGGGACTAATTCTTGTTCTTGTTATTCGACATATTTTTTTTTATGTGAAAGACCTCAGGCATGATTTGTTTCAACGTTTTAGTCAGTAGGTTCATGTGTTCTTCAAATTTCCAATATTGATCGATTTGTATACCTAGGTATTTTGCTTTTTTTTATTTACTTTTTTATTTCCGTGTGATCAGTGTGTGCAAATGGATCATTATTAAGGCGTTCAGCCATACTTTCTTTCATACACTTTTGGCTCGTTTTAATATCCATCGACACACTTATTTCAAAGCTAATGAAAAATTCATTAGTTTTAGCCCTCTTCATAACTTTTGTATTATTTGTTGTTAGTTTAATCATTTGCAAACAAACAATTAATGTTGTGGGAAGTGAAAGTTAGTTTATTTCACTAGCAGGGTCATTTATGTAAGGTAAGAATAAAACTGTACCCAGCACTGGTCGAGGGATTCTAGAATTGCACCAACAGCTACGGATTTCTCATTACCAATTTTTGTTACTTAAGTTGTTGTTTTTAACAGCACTTAATATTACTACATTAGTATATCCTTAACCGTCAACAAATCAAAAGCATAATGTGAAGCAAAACTGTTCAGCACATAATTCGGGATAGGAAAGGTGGTATACAGCATTTACGTAAAATCAACCATTCAACCCCAAAATCGTATTTCAAATATATCACCCTTATTTAACGCTCCTTTTTGTAATTGGTTGTTATAGCGATTTACGAGTTCAAAGTGCACTTGAGAGCCCTCTAATAGCCCGAACTGGACATGCTTATGATATTCTGAAAGATGGGGATCTATTCTTTCCTTTAAATACGCAGGTTTCAATCTTATCAAGCAAAATGTTACGAGCGACAGTGTCCATAGCTTTTTGCAAATCGATCAGCACTGGACCAAGAAATTTTCCATCATGACGCTGCAACGTATTCATTAATGGCACTTAGAGCATTAACTGTGCCCTTTTGTTTCCAGAAATCGACTTTTTTAAATCTAAATTTATTTATAAACTTTGTGTTTTTATTTGCAAAACATTTTTCACCCACACTGTGTTAATTGACGGAAGAATAGCGACAGACCTGTAACGAAGGGTTGTTTGTTACTTTTTTAAAAATTTAAATCGGTGTACAGTCACTTGTGTTTTTAAGCTGTGTTGTATTGTGTGCTTGGTTATGTAGTTTATTAATAGTTTAAAACAAATAGAAAATAATAGTAACACTATTAAAACTCAGTTTGGCGATAATAGTGACCGTACAACTAGCTTAGAAATGTTTCATTGCGGTGGAAGGATGATGATTTCTGTCATTTTCGACAAATACATTTTTTTTTTATTTTCGTGAAGTGAACTAGCAGTAGTAACAGGGAGAAAATAGGAGTTTAGACACCCTCCCCCCCCCCCCACACACACACACACTCTGGCCTCACTTTCTGGCCTCACATCGGGTACACCAACAGGTGTCAGACGTATAACATCGAAAATACTGCACTACCAGATGTAACCATGATGAAATGTTTGGGAGTTTGGTTTACGTCCTCTCTTAAACAAACCGTACATTGCAATTACATAGTAAAAAATTCTTTGAACCGGCTACACATTATGAAACGCGTGTTTTCATCTGGAGATGCCAAAATCCTACTCTGGGCATACAAGGTCTATGTGCGTCCCCTACTGGAGTACGCTAGCCAGGTGTGGTCCCCAAACCTTTTACAGGACATAGACCACGTGGAGTCGGTTCAGCGTCGGTTTACGAAGTCTTTAACCGGGATGAAAAATTTAACTTATGAAACCCGCCTCCAGCTATTGAACTTAGATTCCTTGGAATTACGACGCTTGAAGGCAGATCTAACCCTAACTTTCAAGATTTTAAGAGGTTTCCTTAACACTGATATCCCTCTCTTCGAATTGTCCACGATGAGACATACACGTGGTCACATATTTAAATTAAACAAACCAGCAGCGCGATTAGAGATGCGTAGGTCATCATTTGCGGTGAGGGTTGTAAACCCATGGAACTCACTCCCTTCAAAAGTGGTAACCGCATAAAATGTTAACACTTTCCGGCACCTCTTAAATGAGGTAGACCTTAAGTATTTTCTGAAAAGACCAGAATATACACGACCCACTGAGAAAAAATGAGACAATTTAAATCCACAACATTTGCTCTCCATGCTAATGAAAAAACAATTTTAATACAAAACGAACAGTATAAGTAGCCATCAACCCTGCTGCTTTTATTGCACTTCTTATGAATGCAGAACTCCATTTTTTATTTTTACATTAGGTTCGACAAATGGCTTTGGCCAAGCTTTACGGTGCATTATTTTATTGCTGTTGAAGAATTACTGACAATGATACCTGGCATTGCCCCTCACTTGTCCCTCACGTTTGGCAATGCCATCGGGGACCTGGTAGGTCTAACCTTGGTGGTAAGGCATTCGTGACCCCAACCTCCTTCCATCAACCCTTCCTCTACAGCCGATCCATTGTCTCCGTTTTAAACTTTTTAAACTTTTAAACTTTGTAATTTAAATTTTTTAATTTTTAATTTTAACGTCGGATGGCAGTTAGCGACAACCAGGTCCTTGCCATTCCGGTTGCGTTTGCAACAAACTATTTTATATTTATATTTATATATTTTTTGACGTTAAATCATTTTTTCAGTTAACAGCAATTCATTCAAAAAACATTCATGATGATGATGATGATGACACGTGACTAATTTTTCGTCATTAATGCAGCTTACTTGTCATCCTTAGCAGTTCACAACGTTCGCCCCATTGTGTTTGTTCGTTTATTGGTATTTTTGTCTTATTTATCACATGCCGTAAATAGTAATTAATATAGCCAAATTTATTTATTATTACTTTTTTTTTTAGTACCATGACTTCACAACCTGTTTCAACTCGATCGTCCGAAAGGTATGACATTAGGCTTCATTAAGAGGTTTACCGAACTTCAAAAATATGAAATCAACTTTTTGCTCTAACTTGTCCCTTTATTTTTTAAAGTCTATTTTACCTATAATGTCTGCATAAAGCGAGAAAATTCCTCTCCAAAGTTGTTCCGTATTTCTACCACACATTATGCTTTAGGTAGTCAGCAACACCTTAAACGTTTTATTCCAAAATTAACGAAGTCCTAAAACCAGAAAATTTATTGTTTTTTTGTTTGTTTTGGCAACCTTGCAGTTCTACCTACGACATTTAATGCAAGTTATGTTAAGGGCTTTGTATGATTACAGGGGAAATACTCGAAAATTTAGCGTAGGACGTTGTCATTTCCATATCCCGTTTATTTCAATGAACAAGCATGGTGGTCACTCACCGTAATAATATGTAATGAAATAACTAATGTAGACACATAGTATTTCCATTGCGGATGCTATATGTTTGATTATGTACACTGAGTAAACGCATGATTCCTGACTGCATCACATTAGCTGTCATTTGTAATACCACAAGAGCAGGGGATAAAATGAAAATTGACAAGTCCTGGAAAGCCCGAACCAAATTTAATTTCGGAAAAATTCAACAGGACATTGCTCGTCACGACAAAAAGTCTTTTAATCCAGCCAGGCCTGCCAAATACCAATGTGCAGATGCAGCCAACACAGCCTGCAAAATCAGAAATTTGTGCCCATTGAGGTCACTAAAAGGGAAAAGCCCCATGTCTGTACGGAACAATAAGGAAGATAATGTAAGCCATCTCAGGGTGTTCAGACAAAGCCACCTACGGTAAATGCCATATCAGCTTTGCCTTCCACAATGCTCCTCTAGAAGGCAACATAAACACCGATGTGACAAGTTTGCCAAGTGGCGTCATCGGTTGGCAGAATTTAGAACCCTCGTCGATTAATTGGAAATTGAAAATTGAAAATTGAAAATTGAAATTGGAAATTGGTGTAGAGATGGCAGCACCTAGCAAACTTGCGCTTGCTGCTATTTTCAATGGTTGATTTTAGTCGCCTTTTTTGATCGGATTTGATACGGCCTTTACAGTAAGTGGCTTTGGTTCAGATGTCTAGCATGGACGGAAACTGGGTCCGAGAACTGGGACATCAAAATACCCTCATCAACGGCTACAAACTGTGTGATTACAAAGAAGACCAGATGCTCTGCAGTCGATATGTCAAATTTAAAGAAGAGTTTTTCCATGCAAAGAAAAACAAACTAACCACATGATGAAGGAGGACGTGGAGGCCATAACACTTGAGGTCATCCCAGACGAAAAATAGCCAGCTGTGAATCTAGCATAAGTCAAGGACGCAGCTAGACAGGAGATCGCTCTAAAAGACGAAGCCCAGTTCCGAGCTCAGGATGGTACTCAAAAAGTGAACCCGGGAAGAACATCAATTACTGAATTACTGAAGAGGGTTCCTTGGCGTGAACCAAGGAATCTATGACGTGCATCAGAATACTGTCCCTCTACCTGAGACAAATTCGACAGTTGACAATCACCTCGCCAAGGAATCTACGACGTGCATCGGAATTCTGTCCCTCTACCTGACACAAATTCGACAGTTGCCAATCACAGAGACTAGCTGAGAAAGACTTCGAAGAGTGGAAACAAGCCATGTAAAACGAATTGATTAACCATGAGGAAATCATACATGAACCTTAGGTCCCAGACAAGCAGGGAGAAAAATAATGAAATAAAAATGAGTCGTCAAGAAAAAGTTTGACCGAAATGGTAAACTCAAAAGCTACAGAACAAGTTTAGTAGCTCGAGGCTTCATGCAGCAGGAAGACCCGTACTGCAGGGGAATTTTTCACCAGTAATAAAGTTGAAGACAGTCAGATCACGCGTTGCATTAGCAGTAGAACTTAAACGGAAAATCCACCAAATGGATATCACTGCAGCCGACTTAAATGGACCCCTGAAGGAAGAAGTATGCATGGCGAAGCCATCACCATTCAGAGAAAAAAAACAAGGAAGACCACATGTGTAAACTCGAATGGGCCCTCTGTAGGTTACACCAATCCAGAAAAAAAATGGAACGAGCGCTTAAAAACCTTTCACAAGGAGGTAGATTTAAGTGAATTCATGACAGAAGATACGATTGTAGGCATTTACGTGAAGAATTCAGATGTGTTGAAGAATTTCAAAGAAAAGCTGCACGCCAGATTCAAGCAACGGGTCTCGGAAAACCGAAGAACTTCGAAAAAAGTCGCAAGGCAGCCAAACGGATCCATTTACCTTGGACAGTCAGCCTACCACAGGAAAATCCTCAAGAAAAATCTGGTATGTTAAATACAATTCTCCACTAGATTTAGAAATAAATTTCACCAAGGGAAGCAAATACAAGAGTTTGCAAGAGCCAGAAAACAGTCCGAATCGAAAAGCGATAGGCAATTTGTTATATCTGGCAAATGGCACAAGAACCGACTTGGGTTCAAGTGATGTAACGTGCTCAACATTACATGACAATATGAGATGGGGATGTAGGATACATAGGCACCAGACAATTAGGCACCGGACACATAGACACCCGAATTTAGGCACTGGACAAATAGTCACCATATTTTTTAAATTTAATTTTTTAATTGGGATAGATTGCCGTCAAATTCTGCATCGTTTGTTATAAATCTGGGACACTTAGTCGTGTGGACTGTTTGGGGGAGTTTCTGCATTTTTTCCCGAAATTTTTTTGTGGTGAATTAATGTTCCAAATTACGCTGCCTTACTCGCGCTAACATCAGAGATGCTAGTGTAATAAAGCAGTTTAGCAGTTTTGAACACTACGAACATTTTATAGCAAACTTTTTTCTCCCCCACCCCCCAATTTGAGGACAATCCATCCCAATTTAAAAAAAAAAATTAAACTTGGTGCCTATTTGTCCGGATGCCTATATGTCCGGGTTCCTATTTGTCCGGGTGCTATACTATTTGTCTGAGTGCCTATTTGTCCAGTGCCTAAATTGGGGTACCTTAGTGTCCGGTGCATAATTGTCAGAGTGCCTGTGTGTCTGCGTACCATGAGATGGAATGGAGAGCCAACAGATGAATCTGGATCATAAAGCGGAAGTGTTGTATCACTGCACACGTAATCAATGTCCAACAATGTCCAACACTTGTGCACTAGCCATAACCAAATGAGTCTATTGTTCTGCATTCGTATAAATACTATGGACTTGGACTAAAAGCATCGGTCAATGTTTAGCGTTTATGGTCTTACTTATAATACACTGTGTAACCGGCTGTTTACATGATAGCAAGACGCCACACACGAAGCCTGCACTTTGTGGTGCACCTTGCAGTTACGTAATCTGTAAGTGCACTTGGCCAATAGCCGCCTAAACCCGACTATGAGGCAGGTACCAACAGGAGTGCATGAACCAGGCTCAACCAGGAGGATCCGGTTCTATGCAGTCCAGCTGGTCATGTGACGTAAAGCCTAAGGTTGAGTCTGTTGTTCTCCTCTCGTATAAATACGAGGGGCTGAGAGCAGACTGCCAGTTGGTGTTGGAGAGGCAACCAATAAGGTCGTCTCCTGAAAACTACGCTAGGGCTGATCAAGCTTCTAAACCTGAATCAGTGCCTAATATGTGAACTCTGAGTACAGAACACCTAGCTGTACAGTAAGGTGTGAATTGTGCTCGAGCCTCCGCTCCCTGAGTCGTCATAATTGATTCGACCACAAGCCGCCCCAGCTCACTCCTGAAGCTGGTGCCTACGTCCAATATCTACCGGAAAGATCCCTAGCTTTGCATTAGTGACAGTTAGGCAGTTGCACGAAAGACCAAAACTTTATGTTTGTCACTATTAGATTGCAGTGACAGCCTGCATGAGTTAATTCAGTGAAAAATCCTTAAAAGACGATTGGTGGGGTGTCAGGAATATCGTTCAGTACCTACAAAAGTGTGTGTGCACTTACACTATCGAAGAACAGGAAAGCCAGTGAGAGTGTATTCTGATTCTAATTGGGGATCAGACGTTGCCGACAGAAATCACCGATCAGTCATCACGGACAGAAAAGCCATTTCATGGAGAAGTACGAAACAGGAAACCACAGCTTCGTCAACAGTTGAAGCAAAGTACTTAGCTTTGAGACATGCTGTGACGAACGTGCTGTGGACAACGAACATACTCGACAAGCTCAGTAGGGGACACTACGCGAATCAACCGACACCTGTGCTGGTTGCAAACAAGAAATACTCTTAAAGTGATCTCTGACAGAAGCAAATGTCCTGAATATGGAACCGCTATTTTTGCAAAGGCCTATAGTGACGAAGAATGCGCTTTCGTTCGAGTACATACATTTCCACAAGTAAAAATATGGCTGGTGCGCTACCGCGGTGATAACGAACGTTACGGTCACGGACACTTTAGCACCATGGACCAGTGACAGGTAGACCTTAAAAGTAAACTGTTTAAAAATTGGGGAGCCCAACAAGGGGCGAGAGAGTGTTGTTGCTTAACATTTACGACGTTCCATGATCAATGATTGTTTTCATGTTGCTCTTCCCTCCTAGATAATATTTTGCATTCATAATAATAATCGTCTGTAACACGTAAATATTGTAAAAAAAAAAACTGTCCGCCTTTGTGGGAACGAGCTTCACTCGTTTCCGTATACTGGTTTTGGTACGAAACGGAAGTGGAAGAGCGTTAATAAAACGTGAGGTTGGTTGATTCTTGGCCAACTAAAATGGTTGCATCTCCTTATTTCTCCTTCACAAATTTTATTTGTGGTACGTTCATCAAAAAAGTGCCTTGACCAGAGTGATAATAAAAACAAATACAAAATACAAAATTGCCTTCAAATTACTGATTTTGTGTATCATTCAGTGGTTGTATTTTGTGCCTCTGAAACATAATGCTGCAGAGTTAAGTAACCGTTTGAAAGAAAGTTCAATTTGATTTTATACATTTTTTTCAGAGATGCTACGGTTGGGTGGAAACTAACTCAGGAATTCACTTAGATGATGATGACGAAGACATTGAAGAAAGACTTCGCCACCATCGTTTCATACGGAGATTGCTTGAAGAATTAACAAACAAATAACGGCTATTCTAAATGCTGAAAATAAGCTTGTAAACATTATAAAAACACTACATTCACTATTTAGTTTTATTTTGGAGCACTCGTCTTAATGACAGCAGGTGGGAAGGAAATGGATTTAGTGACCACTTAGAAATGAGACTATACAAAGGTCAATACAATGTGGAATGCTATTTTAATATTGTATATAAATAAATACAGATGCTAACCTATTTCCGTTGCCTTTTGGACTTAAAGGTCAGACAGTCTGAGAGGAAATTGAACCCATGACCTTTAGAAATAGTTTTGTACCTGTATTTTTGCCACTAATCGAACCAATTTGGTTCTCCGTTTTTTTTATTAATATTGGACAAAACTCCACGTGCAGCGGTTTTTAGTTCTTTTTTTCGGACCAAGTAAGAATAATATTCCAAAATAGCATAAATTTTTGTGTGTGTGTAATCAAATAAGATTTTACGAAAAATGCTCGGATTACCGCTTTCATGCAAATGGCAAAGTACTGCCGACAGAGCCTGCCAATAAGCTAGCCAAAAAAAAAATAGACACAAATCGCTGTAAATAATATTAAGGAAAATTGGAAATTAGTCGAATGAAGCAAGCAGTCTGCATTAAAGACTGGCCTTGTGAGGATACACAATACACTAGTCTGAGAAAGAAAGAAAAGACTACTGCCCCGACTGGGACTCGAACCCAGGACATCCCGTTTACTAGCCCCGTTTACAGGACATCCCGTCTCAGACTAGTGTATTGTGTATCCTCACAAGGCCAGTCTTTAATGCAGACTGCTTGCTTCGTTAACCCTTTACCTTGTGATTTCTTTCTTTATTTACTACTTGCATTATTTCTAGTGTGGAGGCCAAGAAGCAAAGTTGCTTTCCCTCCTTGTATGTTTGTTTGTGATCTTTAGGTCACCACTGAGAAAGATTGAACAGCTACTCAGCTCGGCTGGAGCCTGTAGCCAGTACCCGCCCCGGTAGCGCAGTGGTTAGAGCGCCCGGCTAGTAAACGGGATGTCCTGGGTTTGAGTCCCAGTCGGGGCAGTAGTCTTTTCTTTCTTTCTCAGACTAGTGTATTGTGTATCCTCACAAGGCCAGTCTTTAATGCAGACTGCTTGCTTCATTTACCCTTTACCTTGTGATTTCTTTCTTTATTGGAAATTAGTCATTAGCGAAAATTATACACTAGAAATAACGTAGTTCAGTAAGCCACCTTTATGCACTTACGTTTCGTCAGAGTGGCACGACCCGGATTCGAACCAGCTACCCAGTTCGCTCCCAGATCACTTTCATAGCACCTTAACCGCTATGGCCACATCCTCCACTGGCACGAAGATGACTCACTGAACCCATTATTAAGGTAACAACCGTGACAAGGACTCCATTCGACCGAATGTTCTCGACCATAGGCAATAGGCATAGTGTCCTAGTCCAGGACAATGCTCATGTCATTGTAGTTGAAGAAGAAGACGTGTATCTGCTTGTTCTTCATGTTTCAGCACATCCACACAATTACATAATATTTATTAAGGTACAAAAAGGAAAAAAACAGAGACCCAGATGGACAGCAGAATGCATTTGCAATTTGCCTTAAAAGATATCAAAAACTGTCTTCCATTTTTATATGCTGTCACAGCGTTTGACCTCTTCACCCTTCCATCAAGGAAAGAAAAATGGTCTCAAGCTGGTACAGAAACGAAAGAATTTGAGACATCCTGTTCGTGTTCTCATTCGGGAAAATACCGCTAATGAATCTGTGGTCAGTGGAGGAGAACGTTACCTCCTCGCTCTGTATGATGCAGATGACAAAATAAAGTCA
>JAHWFP010009853.1:0-23068 GCA_023313725.1 Lithobius niger
GGCAAAATGTTCTTTTTAACTTGTGAACTTTGGGAAAGGCCTTTACATTAGAATATGGACTATGGATTGAATATTTACATGAAAACTTTGTGAAATGGCTCTTGTGAAAGCTTAGTAGTTTGGCTTGGGTAATGAATAAATCTTGACTATTAAATTTAACAAGCTTTAATGGTAAACTGTAGTGTACACACCACAACTAGGTTGGGGGGGATGGGGAAACTGAGTTTTAATGCACAGGTTGATTTTGGGAACAGATCTTTGCAAGATAATTCGTATTAATTGAAGGAAAAGCTAGTTATTGCATTCGGATGGTCACTGTCGGAGTTTGATGGAGATTTAAAGCAAAAATATTTACACAAAAATTCGTCTCCATGATAATGCCGATGTCGAATTGTTTCGGACTAATGGTAGCGTTTTTGGGGGTAAAAGAATATATAAAAAGATTAAATAGACTAGGTAAGATAAATGCTATAACGTATTAATTAAGTTGGATGATTTAACTGTTAAGTTAAAAGATAGTTTTTGATCTTAGTGGAAATTTTTCATAGCAGTTGCGATCATTCAAACACAATAAAAAATATCACACTTAAAATGTCTGTGTCCACATGTATATGAGGTTAAGTACCAATTAAGGAAGCCCCTCCTAATTCACAACTAAGCTAGTGTTGTGGGCTTTCTGCCCTAAAAGAATAATGAAAGTAAATAACAAATGTACGAGTTTCAATAATGGCGGCCGGAAGTGGTGAGCGCTGCGGTTGGTTTTGAGAGATTTTCAAATGGCTGTAGTTATTTTTCTAGGATGAATTTCAGGATTCGGTTTTTCCCAGTCTGTAGCTGAAGACTGTGGCTCTTAATGGTTCCAAGTTTGGCCGTTTCTGTCCATTATTGAGATAATGGCCTCTGTTTGAAAATCGAGGTTTTTGTGTTTTTGTGCGCTCGAGAAAAAAAGTGTTCGCCGTGAAAACGAAGGTTTTTCGGCGGCCTGCTATTACATTGTTTACATTAAACAAGTCAGAGTATCGTACTCCAGAAACGAACTTGTAAAATTTTGACAAGAAGTTTACACTGTAGTTTCGCACTTGCAGTGGGTCAACTAAAATTTCGCATTTACAAAGTCAAAACTGAGCACTAGGAATCCATCTAATAGATTACTGTCTGAACACTATCGCAGTGTAGAGAAAAATGCCACCTCATTTTGAAATAAAAATGCCCTGAAATTAAGTTTAAGAACAAAGCTATGTTTCTTTCTTGCCAAAACATTTTAACCTGATAATTTTAGCATTACATTCCCCGAATGTGATGTTCCCCTGGAGGTTTCTTCCGGTGCTCAGACGCCTGCTTGCATATCCCACTGCGCATGCGTGACGCAGTCCTCCCTTATAAAAGCGAGAGCGTAGACGCTTTTGGCATTCATTTTCCTCCAGAGGTGTCTTCACGCCACCACGTAGTTCCCCACTTGTCGTAGCGATTTTGGATTCACCGCCGAAGATGGCGCCGCTTCCGAAGCCCCGCTTCATCTGCCTTGCTCCCTCGTGCTCTTCACCGGCAACCGCTGGGCCTTTTCACTCGACCTCGCTGCTGTCGGCCCTTCCCGGACGACACCACCAGATGCCGCCCTTGTACATGGTGTAGCCCCCCCCCCCCGGACTTGTCGTCCTTCTGGTTCGATCTCCAGGCCGCCAACGACAACTACCGTGACGCTAAGTAATCTTCGTTGAGCGACATTTGCCGCCCGCTCCCCGGTCTGCAACTCTAGACTAGACCTGTCGTCCGTTTTCTTCCTGTAAAGGCCTCAGTGTCACACGCAGCGTAGCTTGGGACATCGTCCATGAGACCGTCCGACACTTACGTTACATCTCGACATCCGCCGCCATCGTGCTCATCATCCTCAAAGCCCGCAGTCAAGACTGGGTCGCGTCGACATCCAGCCACGAAGGACACAAACGTGTCGCGACTTCTCCTCCGGCCGCCACCATTAAACGAAGACCGTACGACACCCTTCTGTCAGGCTGTCCAACGTGTCTCGGATATCTTCCGGCCGGCAGTGTATTATTTTCGCGGACGACACAACTGACGACACGTTTCTGTCGCTCGGAGAACGCGCGGCTCATCCCGCCCGGCTCACGCCTCAACAGAGCGCTAGCCCTCCCGGCCATTTCCCGCATCAGATTCCCGGATGTGACGTGTTGCAGGCAACCCGTCTTACTCCCGTTTTCCGGAAACGGCTGTATTTGCTACTGAGTTTTGGTTACTCGATGTCATCACGTTCAAGTTTTCAAATGACGGGATCAAGACTCAAGGCCTCGTTCGTGACCCCACGTATCGTGCGAAAATTAAGTCTACTGTTGCTGTCCACTGCTGCTCGTTTCACTCGTGGCTAGAACCTACGTTTTGAGTGAACCAAGACGGAAGCCGTTTGCACCTCTTGCTTCTTGTCTCGACCGTGGCTAACCCCACGTTTCGAGTGAAAATCAAGTCACCTGTTGCTGCTCGATTCACTCGTAGCTAGAACCCACGTTTTAGGTGAACCAAGACGGAAGGCGTTTGCACCTTTTGCTGCTTGTCTCGACCGTGGCTTACCCTACCTCTCGAGTGAAAATCAAGTCACCTGTTGCTGTCCACTGCTGCTCGTCTCACTCGTGGCTAACCCCACGTTTGCGTGAATAACCAAGACGGAAGTCGTCCACACTTCCTGCAGCTTGTCTCGTCGTGGCTGATCCCACGTCTCGAGTGAAAATCAAGTCAACACTTGCTGTCCACTGCTCCACGTCTCACTCGTGGCTAAATCCCACGTTTGAGTAAAGAATAAAGACTGATGCCGTCTACACCTTTTTCTGCCTGTCACGACCGTGATTCACCCACGTCGCGAGCAAAATCAAATCGTTCGTCGCTGTCAACTGCCCTGCTGCTTGTCTCACTCGGGCTAAGGCCCACGTTTGAGTATGGAGTGTGTTTGCTCCCCTTGCCGCTTGAGACGTGGGTGGTCATGTCGAGCGGCAATCAAGACATCAGTTGCTTCCCACACTGCTGCACATCTCATTCGTGACCAAAACCCATGCTTTGAGTGAAGAATCAAGTTGGACGCCACCTGCTCTCCTTCTACCCGTCTCGTCCATAGCTAATCCTGTGTCTCAAGTGTAACTCAAGTCATCCGTTGCTGTCCATACTGCTGCTCGACCCAACGTGGCCAGAAAAAAAAACCCACGTCCTGAGTGAAGAGTCAAGTCGAAAGACTTCTCCATCTCTTGCTGCTAATTCGACCATAGCTCACCCCATGTTTTGAACGTAAAACAAGTCTACAGTTGCTGTCCACACTGATGCCCGCCTCATTCATGACTAAAACTCATGTTTTAAGGTGAGTGTCACGCCATCGTTTGCTGCTTGTCTCGCCCATGACCACCCCACGTCTCAAGCAGAAATCATGACATCACGACGACACTTGCCGCCTTCTCCCCCCTCCCCCAGCAACCCCCTCATCCCATGGAGGGAAGGAGTATTCATTTCCGGACGACACTACCGACGACTCGTCTATGCCGCTCGGACCGCTTCTCAAAACCGTCGAAGAAACCGTACTGGACTGCTTTCTTTATGCTGCATAAATACAATACCTGTCACATTTTTGCATTATTGTCCCAACGATGCTACCTTACGAGTCGAAGCTGCCTGAGCTTGTCGTCTCCTTGCCTCTGCCACCATCGATGACTGTTGCTTCGTCCACCTGAAGGGGCCCCCCCCCCCCGGCCTAAAATCTCACCAAGGGAAATGACGTCGCCGTGGCTCCCTCCCGTTGTTTCCCGGAATCGTTCCACACCCGAACCGATATTCTTTTTCCGCGCACTCTTGCGGTCCTCTTCATGGCACGGTGGTCCTGACGACATTTCTTGTGTCCAATCCTCCTGTCGTTCCTTCACTCGGCCTTCCGTTTGCTGCCTACCGTCTCTTGTCCGGTGAATTTTCGGCCGGTAACCCGACTCTGCCGCCGACGACAACCACCCGTCTTCCGCCGTGTCCCGTCGACGCCATGTCTTCCTCACGATGGACCACCTCAACTCGTACGTCCGCTGATAATTCGAATTTTTTCTCAGACGACAGCCCTTTGTCGTCCCCGCCGACACTTCGTCTACTCCTGACGCTACACAGCGGCTCCCAAATCCATGTTGCATTATCATCCCTTCGCTCTCTGAGCCAGAAAAAGTCGGCAAACCCTCGTCGTCCTTGTCGTTCCGTCGGCTACACGACCTCTTCCAATGGACCACACACCCTGTCTGACGACACACGCCTTGCACCCTGTCGTACGGCCGACATCCCCTTGGCGCCCGAGTCTGGCGTCAACTGCCGGCTCTGATGTCCACGTCATTCCGACGGCTCTAAATCTCCCCACTCGGACCCCCCATCTTCCTTGGCGACATTCTGCCCAAGTTTCTCAGCGTCATCGTCGCCACTCACCCAGCACGCCGTGTTTCTGTCTTCTGTCTCTCGCCACATCGGGAAGCCCCAGCTCTACCGAGTTCAACTCACAGCAGCCTCCAAGCTCCCTGAAATTCCGTCATTGACTCACGACATCAACTACATCCACAATCACGTCGTCCGTTCCCATCATTTTGTTCATGTCCTCACCGAAACAAGCGACCCACTATCGGAGCCCGAACCTAACCTTGACCCATACCAGACCTGAAGACACCGGTTCTCGTCCTTTTCACCAAACTTGGCCAACGACAGACCTATCATCTTCTCGCATCAACAACCACCTCGGATGCCGGCTGTCGCCAGCTTCACGAGGGGTTGGTTCCGCTCCCACAACACGTCGTGGCGCTACCGGTGGCGCCTGCCGGCGCTTACCGCCGACGTCCCGCCGCACCGATCCCGGTCGTCCGACCATCTCTGTCGTCTAGCTCGGCGCACTGTCGTCCTGTCGTCTAGCTCGGCGACGGGCCTGTCAAACTGTCACGCCAAGGGTCGCCTTGTAGGCCGGCTATACACCGGCTCCACGAGGAGCTTCTGCACCCACGACTCATCGTTTCACTGCCGATGGCCCTGCCGCCTGTCTGTGCTTAGCGTGGGGTATCTCTTTAGCTCGGATCCTGACCTTCCAGCTATCATCCCGTTTGACGCAGTCCACGTCCGCTTGTGTCATTCGTCCTGTCCTACCTACTGTCCCAACTTGCGGCCACCACTTCCTTAACCCTGGCTTACGTTCTGCATCCAACGTTTAAGCCTTCCCACACGACCCTCACACCAACGGGCCCGGTCAAGCCCTTTCGCCCGACTACACCACGTCGTACGCCCATCTGACGGCTGTACCCCGCCTCCACTCAGCCAAACGACTCACTGGCCTCTTATCGCTCGCAACTCCCCGCCCCACCAGGCCACCACGCCACCACGCGGCCGTAAGGGATCAGGCCTATCCACCTCATGACCGACACAAGCTTTCATAATCCACATCCACATCCATATCCTCACATCCTCAATTTTTAATATAAAACAAAAATAGACAAGAAGAAAGGAGCCATCTTCTTGTCCTCACTGACTCGCACTCGAACGGAACCCCCCACAGCAATGGGACCACACAGGAGTTGAATAACCAACACAGTAACTCGTACAACCAAAGCAAACCCCAAAGAGTCAACCCACGACAAGGTCTTCCAACCGAAGTGATTTGCACATCAGCATTTTGATGGAATCCATCGACCTGCCTCACACAACCAGACGAAAAGGTCGAAAAGAAAACAGACTACACCCGCTGGAACCCATCGACCCAGCCTGTACAGTAGTCAATCCCCCTTAAGCTATCAGAACAAAGCAGAAGCAAACCAACCACGATGGAAACTAGCCATTCATAATGGAAACACGCTAAATGGAGGAAAAGACAAGAGACCAAACTTCGAAATTCCTCACCGGTTCTGAACAAAGTGCGAAGTTTTCAACAACTTTTCGGGGGACAGCCTGCTTGCATCCCGGGGCGCCCGTCAAGGCGGTGCCCACCACCGAATTTTGTTGAGGTCAACTGATAATGCTAAAATTATCAGGTTAATATGTTTTGGCAATAAAGAAAGAACATTTTGCCGGCCCCCAGTCAGGCCGGCTAAAAATGGTTTCTTTTTGCCTAAAGCATACTTAACCTTACTCCCGCCCTACCTTCCCTCTCGAGTCACCGCCTGACAAATTGGGAGTAAAATGAATGCCGAAAGTGTTCACGCTCTCGCTTTTATAAAGGAGGTCTGCGTCACGCATGCGCAGTGGGATATGCAAGCAGGCGTCTACGCACCGGAAGAACCCTCCAGGGGAACATCACATTCGGGGAATGTAATGCTAAAATTGTCAGGTTAAGTATGTTTTAGGCAAAAAGAAACCATTTTTAGCCGGCCTGACTGGGGGCTGGCATAATGTTCTTTTTAGAAAGGGATGTGTGGAACCCTTACTTTAGTGGGGAGAATTAAAGAACCAAAGTGCCGAATATGAAATTCCTCGCTAAAACTGGCACAAAATTAACTTTAAAGTTTAACATTTAAATTTAGAAATGATGGCCTAAAGATTAACTAAGTTTATGTCCCTGACTAAACTGGCTGCAACCTGCCTGGCATGGCTTTGCTGTTGTCGAACATCCCGGACTCCCAATGGCGATAGTAACCTGTGGTTTTTGGATGTGAGCTACGCTGTCGATTATTGTAAGTCTCGAGTGTATATAACACGTGTGTCGGCAAAACGAAAGGCTGCTCGCGGACGTCCAAGGGAAGTAGGCCGCACGAGTTGCCTGAAGGCCTGGACAACAATAGGCCGTGGGTGGAGCTGCATTGCTACGGCAACTGTCACTCCAATGGTGAGGGGGGAGGGAGAGAAAGGAGCCGTCCGAGTTGACACTCAAAAGGTAGAGGGAAAGTGCGGACGGACAAGGTAGCTGCATGACTGAATGGTTAGGGAATTGAAACTTTGGAATCCCTGTTCACTGGTTGGCTTAGAGCCATTTAAAAGTTACAAGGAGTAGAGATTGACTAAAAATGAGTTTGTTTGAAGGCAAGTGACAACATTTATTTTAAACTGGACAGCATTACTGCAGTTAATTGAAGGAACATAGGCTTAAAAACAAGGTGCAATACAAGTTTTAAACGCTCAATAAAATAGTGAATACCTAATTAAATAGTTTGCTACGTGGATAATAGCTTTGGGATAGTAGATGGATGTATTTAATTTAAGATAAGCCAGGTTTGCCGTCAGAAGGAGTTTTAATAAAAATAGCGCTGTTTTATTAGAAGAATTAACCATAGCTGTGTTGATTTATAAGATACACTTGCTACATTCGGCAGTAATAAACACGGTGTAGTCAACCTAGTCAAAGTTGAATTAAAACTACCGAGTGGTTACTAAAACCTTAATGCAAGATATAAAATAGCCATCGTGGTTTTAATGCTAAAACTAAGTTTAGAAGGTGACTGTTAGTGCAAATTTCGTAGCTCTAGCGCTGTGCGAAAATAGTCCTATATGGCCTATAATCCAGTCCCTGGCCTATACACCCGTTGGAACTTTTGAATGGACGGGTGAAACCTGCTGCAGGGGTCGGGCACATTATAGTGGATGTAAAAAAACAGAGGTAGACATCTGAGAAACTTCATCTGAGTTTTCCAGTCGCCATTTTCCAATATGGCCGTTTTTTCAATGAAATTAAAACATATCTTTATGCTTTCAACTGTGTTACCGGATTCCGAAAGAGTTATATCGGCTTCTGGATGATTAAAACACGTTTGTAATCAAGCCACCTTTACAATGACACTAAATTCATGTAAATATGTCACCCTTAAGTGGTTTAAAAAAATACGGTGTATGCAGATCAATACAAAAACGTACAGTACTATTTAGCACACAACAATTGTTTTTATATTTATTCTAAAAATTTGAAAACTCTTCCAGAGGTTAGCAGTAAGTGCATTTTGGAACAATTAAACAATATGAAAAGAATAGAACCCCACTTTTCAGAAAATCCTAAGCATGTCCATTTCAGGCTATTAGAGGGGTCGCAAGAGCACTATGAATTAGAAAATCACCATACGCTTTCAACTCTATGCCATTAACTCTTCACCAGATTAATCTCACTAATAAACAACTCAGAAGATTAAATGAAAAACTTACACATCTGTAACAAAAACGACATTAACAATTTTGTAGAGCATGGTTTAGTGCATCTTTTAAACATTTTTGGTTACAATTGATGGAAAGAATAGATCCCCAGTCCCCACCTTTCATAAAATCCTAAGCATGTCCAATTCAGGCTATTAGAGGGCTCGCAAGAGCACTTTGGGCACGAAAATCACTATAACAACCAATTGAAAAGGGATCGTTTGTGCGAATTAAGGGGGATAAAACTTTAAATACGATTTTGGGGTTCAAATGTTGCAGTTACGTAAAAGATGTAAAAGTCCAGAATTGTGCTAACTAACGGTTAAGGAGTTAGTCGCCAAAAATGGTTTTTTGGCTGTTGCTCCTTAACCGTCAACAAATCAAAAGCATAATGACGTGAAGCAAAAATGTTCAGCGCATTATCCTGGACACAGTTCTGGACTTTTACATCTTTTACGTAACAGTAACCCTTGAACCCCTGAATCGTCTTTAAAATAAATATCACCCTTAAATCGCGCGAACGATCCTTTTTTTCAATTCGTTGTTATAGTGAGTTTCGTGTTCAATGCTCTTGCGAGCCTCTAATAGCCCGAATTGGACATGTTTAGGAATTTCTGAAAGTTGTGGATCGATTCTTTCCATCTTTCGTAACCGAAATTGTTTAACTTAAAAAGGCACTGCCCTACGCTCATTTAAAGGTAAAGAGGTAATAGCATAGCAGCTAAAGCGTATGGTGATTTTCGAATTCAAAGTGCTCTTGTGAGCCCTCTAAAAGCCCACAATAGACATGCTTAGGATTTTCAGAAAGCTGTGGATCTATTCTTTCCCTCAATCCGAATCTAAATCGTTGAACTTAAGATAGGGACCGTCCTACACCCATGTAAAGGTGAAATGTAGTGGCAAAAGCGCAAGGTGATTTACGAATTCAAAGTGCTCTTGCAACCCCAATAATAGCTCAAAATGAACATGATTGAGATTTTCTGAAAGGTGGGGATCGATTCTTTCCATCAACCCTAACCGAAATCGTTTTACTTGGATAGGGACCGTTCTACACTAATTTATAGGTTGAAGAGGTAGTGGCATAGCTGCGAAAGCTTGTGGTGATTTTCTAATTCGATGTGCTGTTGTGACCCCCTATAATCACCGAAATGGACATGCTTAGAATTTTCTGAGAGGTGGGGATCTATTCTTTCCATCAATCCTAACCGAAATTGTCTTAGACATGGACCACCCTAAGCCCATTTAGAGGTGAACAGGTAATGGCATAGCAGCGAAAGCATATGGTGATTTTCGAATTAGATGTGGTCTTGCGACCCCCTAATTGCCCGAAATGGATATGCTTAGTATTTTCTGAAAGGTCCGGATCTACTATTTCCATCAATCCTAACCGAAATCGTTTAACTGAGATAGGGGCCGTCCAACACCCATGTAATGGAGAAAGGTAATGCCGTAGTCGCAAAAGCGCAAGGTGATTTTCGAATTCAAAGTGCTCTTGCTGCCCCTCTGATAGCCCAAAATGGATGTGCTTAAGATTTTCTGAAATGTGGGGATCTATTCTTTCCGTCAATTTAAGCTGAAGTTGTCTAACTTGTATACGGACCGCCCTAAGCCCATTTAAAGGTGAAGAGGTAATGGCGTAGCGGCGAAAGCTTCTTGATCTAAAACTCCTCTTGAGTGTCGTTTCGAAATTTTTAAGCACTGAAATGTATGCCCCACTTGTGTTTTGTCGGCCTAAATTGTGCGGCTCTTCTGGGCCATGATGTTGCGAACGCGTTGGTTAGGCCTAATGTGGATGCAACCGAGGTTGTTTGGTCATCGCCGGCTGTATCTTCCCTGCTGGTTCGGTCTCCGATTGACCCTGGAAAAATGAAATTGATCGTGGGAGCTGTGCGAGAAGCAGGTAAAATGGACTTTGGAATTAGAATGGACTTATTGCGTGAGGAATTAGCGGCCGAATAACGCAGTGCGTATGCCGAAGGTTTCGCCTTGCTGCGGGGGAAGATGGCGGCGTTTTTCGCGCAGGCAACACTCTTCAATCGCCAATCGCCGATCGTGCCATCGTGTGCTGGACAGGTGCTGCCATCTACTGCGGTCGCGGAAGAGGAGCGTTGTAGTTTTTGAAACTGAAACTGTTGTTGCAGGAAAGCTGCCCGTGGTAAGTAAATTGAATGAGGCTGTTTGCATAGGGTCTGTGGCTGCACAACGGCAGACGGTCGTGTCTGAACCGGAGCCGTTAATGCTGGGCAATGTTGCAAAGGCGGATGTGCGATTGAAATGCAATAAAACTGTAAACTCCAAGGAGGGAGTTAACCCAAAAATGTCTCGTGGGGGAGAAAACGCCAAAAAACGAGTCTTAGCCACTAAATCTAGTTCCCATAGTCGGGGAAAAGACCCACACTCAGAGCGTGGCGGCCACCACAAAGCTCCGAGTGATGCACCAAGTCTGATAGGCGCCGAAAAACGCCGTACTCAGACTTCAACTGATCCTCATCGGCGGCGTCATGCTGTCGAATCGCACGGGGTGCGGAATGATGATAGACGATCTCACAGCGTTCGAGAATCGCTAATCGGCAAAGGCCATGAATCGCTACTCGCATGAGGCTGTTGGCACAGGGTCTGTGGCTGCACTACAGCAGACGGTCATGTCTGAATCAGAGCTGTTAGTGCGGGGCAATGTTGCATAGAGAGATGAGTAAAGGAAATGCAACAAAAATGAAAACTCCAAGGAGGGAGTTTAGCCCCAAAATGTCTCGTGGTGGAGAAAACGCCAAAAAACGAGTCTCAGCCACTATGTTGTGTACCCACATAGGGGAAAAGGACCCACACTCGGGGCGTGGCAAACACCACGCCTGGGTGAAATGACAAAGAAGTTATCAGACCTACAAAGGTTCTAACGTCAGCGTTCCTTGTTAACCATGTGTGGTTGCACATCGCAACTTTGTGAGTACTTGGCCGCATTCTGGTTGCACTTAACGGCTCTCGTCACGGGCTGTGGCCGGCCATCGTCATTGGGAGTTGACAGGCCATTGCATGGCTGTATTTGGTTCTTCATTGGCCGTGTCGTGCAGTTTTTTTTTTTTTTTTTTACTGTGTTTCTTCCAGTTGACCAAGCGGTCACTGCATTCGAAACTCCTTCTATAACTTGTATTTCTTTTTATTTTGTTAAGGATTTTTAATTTTTTTACTGTAAATTCCTTGCTGGTTGATTCAAGGCTTGTTAATTTCTTGCCTTTAGTATTCGTTAAGGAATTTGTAATTTTTTAATTTTAAATTCCTTGATTGTTACTAATACTGTATTTTGTGTGAGGGTCTGTGACTGCATTAGGGCATTTTACTACGTTTGCTCTGCAGCTTTTGTTGTGCAGTGTGAGGCCTATTAGTAAGTCGTTCGGATTTTTGGAATGAAAATCAGGGATCTGCAGAACGAACCCTTTTGTTGCCTTTTGCTGGCTAAGTTTTCTGCTGTTTTGTTTCTCAACTCCAAAGACGCAAGACTCTGTAGGAGGTTGACCCGGACACCCCTCCTTCCCCTCCCCCCACCTCGCTCCTGGCGTGTGGCTGGGTTGGAACAATTTACTCATTGTGAATGGAAACTCGGTTCATCTCTTTGAGTTGAAATTAAATTCAGGTCTTGTCTTTTAAAGACGTCGAGTGTCGAACTTGGAAAACGGAGTTGTCCACTTTTGCACTGTCAGGTCAACTTTTTTGTCTACTTGCATTGGACCCCCCCCCCCCCCCGGCGGCATTGCTCGGGTGGGGGTTTTTTCATTCTTGTCTGAGGCCCAAACGCCGTTCTGGGAGCTAATGGTGGTTTTTGTTTAACATCTAGGTTTGGAAACATCAGCACGTCGATCCCCTTCCAAGGGACCGAAAATTTGCTAACACTGAATGGCATTTTGAGTTTGGGGTTGAGCGTGGATTTGGAAAAAAACTTATCAATCTAGGTGACGCTAGTGTTTTCTTCTCGGAACATAGCAGTTTTCTCTATGCATTCCGTACTTCTATTTTTTGGGGCATTTTGCATTTGGCGACTTGAGCAGAGAACACGTCCTCCCTCGTTCTCAGGTTCATGCCTGCATGCGTTTTCCATAACGTACGTTGCACGGACTTCTGTACGTCACAGCAGCACGTCGCACGTTCCAGGGGTCACCTCCTTTGCAAGGCATGGGACGTTTCCGTGGATTCTCTCAACGTGGAAGGGGGGCCTGTCTGGGTCGTCCCCCCAGGAGCAGGTATGAATGTTTTCCCCCCTCACCTTCCTCCACTTCTCTAGCAGGTGGGGGAAAGGTTTCGTCGCCATGTGGACAACTGGGAGCTCATCACCGATGGCGTGTTCACTCTCTCTGCTGTAGGCCGAGGCCATTCGTCGCTATTTGTATGTGAACCAGCGCTGAGTTCAGCCTCAGTAAGCTGAACCAACATCTAGAGAAGTAGCGTTTCAAGATGGAGACATGCATGTATGTTCCGTTGCACCAGCGGATTCGGCATCTGTTTTGCCTTTTTGTCGGAGGTCAAGCGTTCCAGTTTTGTGGCCTACCCTTTGGAATTGCAACCGGATCTCATTCCTTCACGGCAGTGCTTTGCCTGGGTTGGGGGGTTTCTACGTCGTCTGGACATTGAAGCCCATGCCTACATCGCTGATTGATTGCTCCGCCATCAGTCAGCGGAAGTACTCAAATGGCCATTGGACAGGTGTCTTCAAGGCTCTGGGTCAAGGTGTCCAGTTGGAAAAGTCCAGGCTGGTGCTGTGCAGGCGGTTTGTGTTCCTCTGCGCTCAGTTCGATATGGACGAATTCACAGTTTGGCCATCGCAGGAATGGGTAGAGAAGTAACAGGATCGGATGAAAAGGTTGCAGCTGGCCACCGAGATTATGTCAGTGGACCTGGCGTCAGTCATAGATGTCGTCGATTCCTGCGCTGAGCTGGTTCCTTTCAGGGAATGGAAGGTCAGGCCGATGCATTGGTTCAGGAACCAGGAGTGTCAACCTCGTCATCCTGGTGGGACGTGATTTCTCTGGACAGTTTGCAGGTGGATACCATTCAGTGGTGGGGCGACCCCCCTCAACACCTGCTGGGGAGTGCCGATTCAATACTCTACGCCGTTTGGTCTTCATGGACGCTACATCCACAGGCTGGGAGGCGCACTTCGAGGGTCTCACATCATGGTTCTGGAGAAGCAAGCAAAACGTCTGGCGGTGCAGGACTGGGAAGGAGTTTTGCGTGGGAAGACTGTGATAGGCGGAGATGGCCATGAAGGACAACACGACGGCGGTGGCTCATGTCATGATAGGAGGAGGGACTCGTTCTTGGTTGATGATGGAAGAGACCTCCCTCCTGTTTCGACTGCGCGAAGCCCTGCACCTCAACCTGCATCTACATCATGTAGCAGGAAAGCTCCATAATCTAGCAGACGAGGTGTCACGTCAGAGAACTCCCAGCACAGAATGAAGGTTCGATCCCAGCCTGTGCCAGAGCTCATTATTGACGTGGGGAAAGCCCTGGGTGGGCCTGTTTGCGACATGCTACAACTACCAACTCCCACACTTTGTCTCGCCGTTTCCGGTCTCAATTATGTGGGCCACGAACGCTCTCTGTTTCCACCTGTTCTCGCTTCTGCTAGCATCTCTGAACAGGCTTCGCAAGTCACAGGGAGAATGCTTTTTGGTGGCACCACTCTGACCAGATGCGTCATGGTTTCCTGACTTAGTGGAACTGTCGAAGGAGGACCCACTTCCTCTATCCCTCTCGGACTCCATCCTGACCCAGCACGAAATGCGGCGACCCACCCTTGTCCCGCTATGCTTCATCTTCACGGGTGGAGACTGTGGTGAAGAATTTGGAAGGAGAGGGTTTTACCACCAAGGCGTCAGAGCGGAGTATGGTTGCCTCCCTTCGTCGACGAGGAAGAACAGTGAGGCCAGGTGGAAGGTTTGGCATTTCTGATACCAGAAGAAGGGATGTGATCCAACGGACCCTACCGAAGCCACTTTGTCGTCCTACTAAAAGAACCTTTCGCCAAGGGCCTGTCCCCGACTGCCGTCATGGGGTACAGGTCGGCCATCAACTCTGTTTTGTCGATCCTGGGCAATAAGAAGCTTGTGGCCAGTGAACATGTTTCACGCCTGGTCTGGGCGTTTGTGGATGCAAGACCGAGGCTTTACTATTGTTTCCCAAATGGAACTTGCCCTTGGTGTTGGCCGATCTGGAGTTGGCGCCTTATGGACCTCTTTACTCAGCCCTGTTGCTTCTACTGTCACAGAGGATTCTTTTCTTGGTGGCTCTGGCTTCGGCGGCTCGCCAGAGCGAGCTAGCTGCTCTGGTGAGAGATGGCAAGAACATCCGTTTTGCTCGAGACTGGTCATCCGAGTCGTTGGGTTTTCCAGCTGGCTTCCTTGCGAAGAATCAAATACCAGATGTGGCCCCCATGCCTTTGGTGATTAAGGAATCGAAGCCAGTGGTTGATCCAGGGGGTACGGAGTGGACCCAAGGCTCGGTCCGGGCTCTCCACCTTTTCTTGGGACCAGTTTGACGGAGCAGTCAGGATGTTCGAGATGAGCAGGATCTACACTCACTCTGCAGTTTTTGCAATCGGATCGAGCTTCTAGAGGTGTCCTTCCCTTACCATCACCGGCGTAGATAGGGAAATGGATTTGCGAGATCATCACGCAAGCGTATGAGCACGGACTGGACCATCTGGACATCCATGCGAATGTGAGGGGCCCACGCGTTGAGGGCTTTGGCTGTGTCTTGGGCCTTCGCGTCTGGCACCCCGCTTAATGATGTGGTAGCTGCCTGCTCTTGGACCAACAAGAACACCTTCATCGCCCATTATTTTTGTGATACAGATGCGCGAGTGGGAGTGGTCTGGAGCATCCCCATGTGGCAGCTGGAAGTGTTGTTGGGGAGTGAGTCAGGTTTGTGTACACAGTGGAAAGGAGATGACACAACACAAGGAGTGTTGCAGTGTCATCATGCCCGCTGGGATTTTCTCTAAATGGGAGAGAGAAGGCGGGCAAAGGCAGTGAAGTTCAGGTGACACGTTACGAGGCAGTGGTTGGTATTGCAATGGTGAAAGGTTTCCTGTTAACGTGCATACTGGAGAGATTCCAACCCGACACGAGGAGTGTTGAGGGGTTGGCCCACATGAACTTTTTCCTGGTGAAGAAGTGGGGATATGCACCTTGTTCACAGTGGGCGGTACACAGTGGAAAGATGGACAGTTGTCATCACTGTTGCCCGGCGGCAATACCAGTGGTGGATCGCAGTCCATGGCTGAGAACCTCGCCCGAGACAAGTGCTGAGATGGGTAAAGGTTCTTTGCTGGCAGTGTTTAAAGTGTGATGTGTACTGTGTTGTTGGTGTGGAGTGCAATGCAACGAAAGTTAGCAGGGTTCGTGCTGTCCCACCGGCCTATTGGACAAATTCAGCACATACTAGAGGTTAGTATTTTACAGATAGTAAGAAACGACAATTTTAACTTGATTAAAATTAGTTTTTACTATCCTAAAATACTTACCTCTAATAGGACCCGCCCAGCCTCCCCGCTTCGCCGAACCCTGGAAAAGTCGAGTTGTGGGTTCCGGAAAACGAAGTGTCATTGTTGGGCTGGCGCTGGCTTGTTGGAGGCAACGATTGTTGCGCACCAAGTGGCAGATAGGCTAACCGCATTGCATTGCAAGTGTTGCAGGTGTTTTAAACTTTTAAGGGGTTTAAAAAATCGGGTAGAAAAGCAAATCGAAAACGATTTTAGCACATACTAAGAGGTAAGTATTTTAGGATAGTGAAAACTAATTTTAATCAAGTTAAAATTGTCGTTTTAATCATCCAGAAGCCAATAAAACTCTTTTGGAATCCGATAACACAGTTGAAAGCATAAAGGTATGTTTAATTTCATCGAAAAAACGCCCTTATTGGAAAACTGCGGCTGGAAAATTCGTATGAAGTTTCTCAGGTGTCTACCTCCGTTTTTTTTTTAAATCTACTATAATGTGCCCGACCCCTGCAACAGGTTTCATCCGTCCGCTTTTAAATTCCTGATGGGGTATAGGCCAGGCACAGGACTACTAATAGAACTGATAGTTTTGAAAGTCCCTTTACGGTTCTGGTGGGTGTTAACAAAAAAGTTTCGACTTAGAAAATGTTGGATCGTCAGTTTTTTGTGGACCACCCTGTACAGTAGGCGACAACGAGTTTGTCCAAGCAACAATGTTATTGACAACAATCACTTTCTCAAGAATCCTGTTGCGCGTTCTTCTCGCATGAAGAAAGCTTTGTTACTTGCTTGCGTGGTAAAAACTGTTAACCTCTAAGTAGGTTCACTAAAATTGAAAGCTCTTTCTCTGTTATAAATTCGATAATTTAAAGGAATTAGCTGTATTGTATTTCGTCGTTCCATTGAAAATACGAAAAACAAAAAGAATAGACTGATAGGTCAAAAGGCAAAAACAAGTTTGTTTGGAAATTGAATTTTTTTTAATGTGTGGGAATATATTTTCTTTTGATGTAGAATAAAGTAGGGAGTCCCATTAGACTGAAGAATCACGGAGAAGTTGACAAGGCTCATTGATTACAGTAAATAATGCACAAATATTAATATGAATAAAATGTGCGAAATTTTATAATGAACAGCAACCAGGGCATGCAATCCCTTAGATTTTGTGCGGACTGGCTGCTATTTTTTGTAACAATACGAAAAATTACAAATAAAAAAAAAATTACTGTAAATATAAAGGAGTAAATGAAACATAAAGCACAATACGGAATTCATTTACTAAGAATATTTTTTAAAAGGTTTTGAATCCATGACCTCCAGTTCACTGTCTTGCTAACGCTGACAACAGAGCCATTCTTCTAATTTCTTCTGATAATCAAGTAATTATTTTTTTCGCTTTTGTTTTGAAAGCCTATACTTTGCTAAAAAATTTCCTAACATTATTAAAAATACTTCGTTATAAATATTGTTGTATACTGTTAAGCTAGTTACGCTAACATGCAAGTATTTGTCCGACTTCGCTGCTGCACATTGGTGTGTTACGTTCACTCAAATATAAATTATGTAAATAATTAACTCAACAAAAGAACGGATTCACAGTTTAGAAAAAAAGCATTAGAGCTCGTAGCCCCATAGAACTCAGAGCTGTGAACACTCACAAATCGTGGGGAGGGGGGGGGGGGGGTGTGGTAATTGAGGATTAATGATTAACGCACGCAAATAAACGGATTACAATGATTTGAACGCTAGTTCGAAGAATTGGTGTTCAAATTATATTTCGTTTTCTTTGATTGAACTCTGATCAGTTTTTTATTTGTGCGCCTTCACAGCTGTCAGTTTCCTGGGGATACAGGATCTAATGATTTTTTTAAAACTGCAAACCGTTTTTTGTTGAGTTAATTATTTACATAATTTATATTTGACTTAATGTAGCACAACAATGTGCAGCAGCAAAGTCAGACAAATACCTGCCCATTTATGTAACTAGCTTAACAGTATACTGCAACATTTATGACGTTAAAGTATTTTAATCGTGTTAAAAATATTTTGCAAAGTCGAGCTTTCGAAACAATAGTGAAAAAATAATCTACATAATAAGGTCGTTGAACTAAGTAAGAAAGTAAGTATAAGTATACAATCACTTTAATAGCTTATGATTCGTGCACGTGTTATGTCTTTGCTACGCTACCTAACAATTTCGTCTAAACCGTTGATTGTTGATAGGTAAAATGAAAGAATTCGTGTTTCAGCTAAAGGCATATAGTTTCGAAGCAAACTAAGCCACGTTAATTTCGAGGCCTACTGGAATGGCTTATTTATTTCCTGGATACGGCCCTTCAGACCTGAGCTAAATTGTTTCAAAGTGGACAGTAACAATCACTGCGGAGCGCGTGGCTTATCTTTGCTACCTTGCAAAGAAGTCCGCAACAAGGAGATCTCTCCACGTAAAAATAAAACATTGTTATGCCGCCAATTTACTTTCTTCTTCTCCCAGCAAAGAAAAATGCCGAAGCTGCCAGGCTAAACGTTTCAACTTTGGCCTACAAAAAAACCGTATTTATTTACGCCTCACAGAAATATTTAAATGTGAGTGCCTGGACACCGAGTCGGGAAAAGGGGTCGGGGCTGCATCGTGACCGGGGTTGCTGATTGAGTGAGCTAAGGGAAAATTTTAATTAACGAAACTTAATTGGTTCAAACACATGAGCAAACAGACGGTACCAGCGTTGTAAACGGTGCATCTTACACCACCAGTGTGTACAATGGACTTCAGAAAGCATTATTAGGCAGCGCAAATTTTTTTCATGCAACGATGCTTTAGCGTGCCAATTTTTAAAACGGTGCTTTCAGTGATTGGGATTTCACAAACTTAATTCGGTGAAACTTGGACATACAGATGAGCAACCAAACCGCCGGGCTAAAGGTTTCAACTTTGTTCTACAGAAGCGTATTTATTTACTCACTTCCAACAGAAATATTTAAAGGTCAGTAACTGTGGACCAAGTCCGGAAAAGGGGTTGGGGTTGCATCGTGCCCGGGGTCGCTGATTGAGTGAGCGATGCGACAATTTGATTGATGAAACTTAATTTGGTCAAACATGGACATACATAGGAGCAAACAAACTGTGCCAGTGTTACAAACGGTGCATCCAATAACACCCATGCGTACAACGGATTTCAGCAAGCAATACAACATTATTAGCCAGCGAAAAAAATGTTCATGCAATGATGCTTGAGCGTGACAAGTTTTAAACCTTTGCATCCAATGATTGGAGTCACAGGATGTGCTGATTGGGTGAGCAAAGTAAAC
This sequence comes from Lithobius niger, assembly GCA_023313725.1. NCBI lineage: Eukaryota > Metazoa > Arthropoda > Chilopoda > Lithobiomorpha > Lithobiidae > Lithobius > Lithobius niger. Next base: position 18,911 of record JAHWFP010009853.1, read on the forward strand.
GAAAAATCAGCGTTTGTTAGCCAGTGTGAGCAAAAATTGGACTGAAAAAACTCAATTCAGTGAAAGTGTTAGTTAGCCAGTGTGCGTGAAAATTGGATTAACGAAACTTAATACAGTGAAACATCGACATACACATGAGCAACCAAACCGTACCAGCGTTGCAAACGGTGCATCTAAGACAAAGCCGTGCGTAGCACGGGCTTCCTCTAGTTAAAGTTAAAATATTGCATATTAGAAAAAGGCTATCTATCTTTAGATCTGAGATCTTAGTTGTGCCACACATCTGAACGGCTCTTAGGAAGGGTGGGAGAGATATAAGGTCCCGGGGAATTGCGACTTAAACTAAAGCTCAAGTCTTAAACTAAAGCTCAAGTTTTTAATGTCACTAGCGTTATATTTTTGTAGTATTTCGTATTAGGCACATAAATGAGTTCCAAAAATTGCAATTACTCTGCCGACCAAGATGCTATTACACTGAAGCTAACAATGCAAGCTTTGCTGTTTTATTTTAGTGCTCGGGGACACTAGCCTTATAGCTTGGGCTTCTTATAGTTGCTCGTAATATTAACGGCTTAACACAGACTCGAATATTTCCGAAATATTTCGTCTTTAAACTTGTGAGTTTCGTCATCAAAGCTCCCTTGTTGTGAAATTTCAACCAAATTGTTTAAAAGTTAGTTTAATGTATACTCTGTGAAACTAAAAGAGAAAAGGGGACCCGACACCAAAGTTATACAGGCTCTGGGAATCATTTCGTCCTGTCCATGTGCTAAGCAAAAACCCATGCGTGCGCTCATGAGAACCACTTGATTAACTTTTACCGGCCAGACAGTTGATTAATGTTATGATAACCCATATTCTTTGCTCTATGAATTAAACTTTTGATGTTCTGATTGAGATGGCACGGCAGAGTTTGGATTACTATTATTCATGCTATTACTACTCAGATCTGCTGGCATTTTAAATCCAAAAACCAAGGAAAATAAGCTCACATTTTTATTTGTTAGAAACCCTTACAAACAAAAACGTAGGAAACAATATTTTTGGGTTGGCAGTATCACAATATTTAAAGTCAAATGATGCTCTTGAAAGGTGACAAAAATCTTTTATTGTTGTGCTAACCTGTGTAAAACCCAGTTTGGGTTCGTGCTCCGAAAAAAAAGAAGTCAAATATAGTGTCTACTTTGCAAATAACGTGACTAATATTCGGACAATCCCAAGTTTTAAAAACATTGTTTTAACTATGTTTTGTTTGTTTAAATGTTTTAGTTTAGTTCATTAAAAGAAATTATATTTGTTTGATACACTAAACATAGCTGAGATTTGGTTAGCTTTTATTATGGAATTTAATTCAGATGTGTTTCCTTTACTCCTTTAAGTGCTCTCTCACAAAATAGAAAATAAATCCCTCGGACATTTTTTGTTTCGAGTATCCTAAAATAAAGGCCGAACAAACAACAAATAGTTATTATAACAGTGAGGACCGGTTGAAGGCTACTGCTTCCAACAATATATGAACTGTAATCCTCGCCTTAAAAGTTGCAGTGTTCAGGCCTACCATTGTTGTGTGGACAAACTCGTCGCCTACTGTACATACAGGCCGTTAGCATGCCAGTTATCCTATATACAACACTAAACTGGTCGGCTTTATGCCTAAAAGCAAGAAAGAAAATATATTTTATACAGAAAATGTGTGGTAAAAGGGTGTCCACGATCATGTTTGTATAGAGATGAAAACGTTCTTAGGTTTTAAATGTGGCGGAATCTTCACTTGCTGTTCCGAGGAAACAGTAGAGAAATGTTCAAAGTTGCACTTGGAAGAAAACTGCAATCGAAAGATCGGCGACCGCCGTTTACAATGGCTTTTTGTCAACATCACGAAGAAGAATTACACACTACCACCAATGGGAAAATTTCACCAGTTCAACAAGCACCACCAAAGTTCCCTCTTAATATTTGGTGAAGTATTAAGACCGTTCACCTTATTCAGAACAGTACGCAACGAAGCACAAATTTAAACGAACGTTACATGGTTGTGGCTACCGTCGTGCAGCCGACGCGTCAGTGAGAGAACCACTGATCTATATGCAGGATGGTCCACAAAAAAATTTTTAGTCCAACTTTTCTAGTTAGCACCCCTCCGAACCAGGAGAGGACTGAAATCAACTCCAATGAAATGGAATATTTTTTCCTGTCCTGGTTCTGAGAGGTGCTAACTAGAAAAGTTGGACTTAGAAAATTTTTTGTAGACCACCCTGTACATGTACACTGCAAAGCCCCACCGCTTGTCAAGCTTGGCTTTCACACCAGAACCCACTGATTGCTCCATCAACACGTGGGAGGCACTAGTCAGGTTCATGAGAATCTTCTTGCCCTTGAAATGAAAAATGGCCAGAGATTCAAGGGCCCTTAGATGCCCTCCTTGAAGAGCATTGGAGGAGAGCAAAACTGTCATGGAATTCCAAGCAATCTGGTGCTCCTGATGTTTTGCATGCTGAGCAATGCCGTTGAGCGTGTCTCCCCTCTTTACTGCTGCAATGTGTTCTCCTATCCTCTCAAGCAACTGTCTCGTGGTCTCACCAATGAAGACGGCTTTGCATTGGCCGCGTGGGACACACTAGACACACCACTCCTTCGGACCGGATGTGGAGGCAAGGGTACTGCAGGTGAAGGGGTGTGGGAGATGGCGCACTCACCACCAGTGTTTCTGGTGGGCTCCCGCGTTTGGCGGGTGGGGTAACGATGAATGCGTTAAATAACCAGGGAAGGGGATTCCACGGTAGTTGAGGGGGTGGGGGGGGGGGGGAGGACGAGGGCACGGCTTTCTTCAAATGTGGATTCCTCAGCAACTTTTAGAGGTTGGGAGGGTATCTCAAGAAGCACTTGACGTCCTTCTCGTGGTACGTACGTTAGCACCTCTATTGGTCTGTCATCGGACTTCTGAGTGATGCCCCCCGCTCGAGCTGCTTTCTTCTATTCAGATCGGTGCCAAGCCGTCTTCATCTCCGCGTTGACACAGTGTGCGGGGAATTCTCATTGCAAAAAGGTTGTCTTTGCTGTTCTAGAAACCTTTGGGCCGTCTTCTGATCAGATGATTAATCGATCATCCGCACTAGCTCGTTGGACATGATGGGATGGCTTTAACTCTTGCCACGCTGGCCGTGCAACTTGCAAATAAGACCTGCAACTGGCTGTGCAAGAGAAAAAAATTGGCCAGAGTGCATCCTTAGTTTAAATATTTTTTTTCTAGCTAAACTATCCAACATATCAAAAAAAGTTTGAAATAGAACTTGTTCCAAATTGTCTGACACAAATGAAGATACAAAAAATTTTTTTTAATAAGCTCATTGTTCATTACATATGCAAATTCAAAGACAAAAGAAAACTTATTTTTCATAATTTACTGCACAAAACAAATGTTAGCCTATAAAAATAAATACTTTCCATGAAGGGGCAGAAACATAAGTGGTAAAAACATTTTACTGACACATAACAAAGAATCCTTACTGTTCATTTTGATTTTTGTAAGGCCTTACAGATCGTTTCATCCCCCCCACCCCCAAAAAAATTTGCCTACGTGTGTTCACCCACACTATTGGCAAAACAAAGAAAAAATTCACCCACACTATTGGCAAAACAAAGAAAAAATCATTGGTACTGATTAGCATTTGTGTTTGCCCAGTCTAGATTTGTGTAAAGCCTTACAGATTGTTTCACTCCCCTCAAAACAAAATCTAAAAAAAAAAGAATAGGCCTACTTGTGACGAACAGGCTGAATATGAAATGACTAAAAAAAATCGTTGTTACTGTTTAGCATTTGGTTGGTGTAGATTTTTATAAAGCCTTACAGATTTTTCCTTGCCCCCCCCCCCCCCCCCAAAAAAAAAAAACACTTTTCAACCAATAAGTAAAATGTGTTTGGATTATATGACTAAAATGCTTTTCCATGAAAAGGCAAAAATGCAAGCATAAAAACATTGTACAGAAACAATTCTTACTGTTTATTTGGATTTCTGTAAGGCCTTACAGATTGTTTCACTCCCCACCCCAAAAAAATCTATAAAAAAATAGGCCTACTTGTGACCATCAATAGGCTGAAAAAGAAATAACTAAAAAAAAATCGTTGTTACTGTTTATTTTGCTTGGTCTAAATTTCTG
>JAHWFP010009854.1:0-11731 GCA_023313725.1 Lithobius niger
TTCTGAAATTGTGCGTAACAATCTGTTTTCAACAATCAATTATCAAGAATGACGAACTTTCAGAGTAGAAGCCGTTATGGAATTTTCAATATTTAAATGCTATCCTCACTTCCAAACTAAGATCGTTTGACCTACAATTATGACAATTCCAACTTTTAAACAAGAATTTAATAAAGAAATACATAAACTGCTTATGCAAAAAATCGCAACATTATTATTTTCATAGACCAAAGACAAAGTTCTCTATTGGGCTAAAGTTTACATTAGGCACATACTCGATATCCTTACGATATTGATTCTAATTGGCTCCAACACTTTCCTAAATACAGAGACAGTTGGTTTTAGAGCGCGGAAATGTGTTAAAACGACTTAAAACAGTAGATTTGTAGCGCCACAATCCGTACATCTATACGGTGTTTGCGGTCGCGCGCAGGGCCGGCAGGGCACCTTATATTTTTTTTCGTAAACAGTTCCGATAGGTGGGTTGTTATTGTCAGTTTCTTGTGGTGTTGTGTGGTTTTGTTGTTATTGTCAGTTGGGTTAGGTTGGGTAAGTTTGGGGTATGGCATTTCATACTGAGGTAGTTAACTGGTTGGGGTTTGACATTTCATACTGGGGCAGTTAATTGGTTAGATTATGATAATGATGATTTAACGAGTTTCCGCAATCTGGGATCAATTTGTAGTGCCTTCCGTGAAAATTAAGGGTAGGTTTTTTTCTCTTTTTTCGAATTTCGGGCCATGTGCGTAAAGGGAACATCGGAAGAAAACAGGGCTCTCGTCCAATTTTTTTTTAATGGACTAAAAATTACCTGCTGAGTAATGTTTTCCTCTTCCATTTTTGGGGCAAACGCACCGTTTGGTCGTGGTGAAGGTCCTAAGTTAGCACCGCACCGCGCCGGAAAGCATGAAACTGGGAGAAAGTCCAGCAAGTGAAACGCCAAACCCCAACCAGTTCATTACCTCAAGTGAAATTCCGAAGCCGGTTCCTAACTTAACCGACAATAACAACAAAACAACACAAAACTGACAATAACAACCCACCTATTTGAACTGTTCACGGGAAAAAAATATCAGCTGGAAACTTGGGAAGAAAACGGCCTCTCGTCCCTCAGTGCAAAGAGTGCGGCTTTAATTAATTTCTGACGGCCAAACGAAGCCTTTGCCCCAAAAATTTTATGCAAAAATGTTGTTCAGTTGCTCATTTTACGTCGTACTAGCCCAACGAGAGATCAATCGGTGAGGAGCCCTTATTCTTCCCATAAGCCACGTAAAGTAAACTTGTTCCTTTTATTGTTTATTTTATTATCGAAAGTGATCGTGGAATGAATTTATAATTCTGCCTTTATTCCGTTAGCTACGCACCTAGTATGCACTATCCCGTTGCCTCACACGTTTGTCGAATTGATCTACAACAAACTGTTACACTAAATAATCGATTATTAATTACCGGATTAGCAAGAGCCACATAATTATCCGAATTGCATGCGTAGAATCCTAGGACAGCCTTCACGGCGAACCGTAAAGTAGCCGCCATTTTTTTTTTCAGTGGTTCGTTAATAGCTCAACAACAGATAGAATTCCGTTTTCCGTGCATGTTGTCAAACCCTGAAATAAGCTGGGCCAGTTCCGGTTCAACTTTTTTTTCGTACAGAAACATAATTGGCAAAATGTTTAGTCAAGGATCTACAACCCTTCATATGCTAACGATTTAACCATAAACATTTCAATAACAACGTCTACAATTTACTGGCATGTCTTCTAATCGAATTCTTGAAAAATCTACTAATATTTCATTCACTTCTGGCCAGACGTTAAAGGTGATAGGCATGACCCATTCAAATAAACGACTGGAGTAGGACGGAACGTCATTTAACAATAGCTCACGACGCAAGCCCTTTTTCTCCCCGACTGTATTTCAATAACTGCTTTATGCATTATATGCATAAGCAGTTAAAAATTAGCGTTCGCAGATGAAATTGCCAGAGGTGTGCGCTTCAACATTGTCGTAGGAGGCGGCATAGTTGGCCGCGGATCTATTGAATCTTTTGATTATTGTAAAATACTCTCGTTACAGATGATTGTTTGGCTTGCAGTTAAATGCTTTATTATTAATATTTTAGATCTAGGAAAGATACTCTGCAATAATTATAAACTGTGCAGGCATTGGCGGTGACACGTTCTTTGCTAGCTTAACAACGACGGCTAACCTGACATTTTAACTTAGATAGCGGCGATGGTAGAAAAAGCTGCAAATAAAGAAACAGAAACTAAATGTGGCAGCAAACGAAAGCGTCTTAAAATGAATACAAGAATTTCGTAAAGCAATACATAAACTGCTTATGCAAAAAATCGCAACATTATTATTTTCATAGATGAAAGAAAAGCTCTCTATTGGGCTAAAGTTTAAATTAGGCACATACTCGATATCCTTACGATATTGATTCCAAATGGCTCCAACACCTTCCTATACAGAGACAGTTAGTTTTAAAGCGCGGAAATGTGTTAAAAAGACTTAAAACAGTAGATTTGTAGCGCCACAATCCGTACATCTATACGGTGTTTGCGTTCGCTCGCAGGTCCGGCAGGGCACCTTATATTATTTTTCGTAAACAGATCCGATAGGCTGGTTGTTATTGTCAGTTTCTTGTGGTGTTGTGTGGTTTTGTTGTTATTGTCAGTTAGGTTAGGTTGGGTAAGTTTGGGGCATTCCATACTGAGGTAGTTAACTGGTTGGGGTTTGGCATTTCATACTGGGGCAGTTAATTAGTTAGGTTATGATAAAGATGATTTAACGAGTTTCCGCAATTTGGGATCAATTTGTAGTGCCTTCCGTGAAAATTAAAGGTAGGTTTTTTTCTCTTTTTTCGAATTTCGGGCCATGTACGTAACGGGAACAAGAAAAAAACTGGCTCTCGTCAATTTTTTTTTCTTTTTTCTTAATGAACTAAGAATTACTTGCTGAGTAATTGTTTTCCTCTTCCTTTTTTGGGGCAAACGCACCGTTTGGTCCAAAGTTAGCACTGCGCCGTGCCGGAAAGCATGAAACTGGGCGAAAGTCCGGCAAGTGAAACGCCAAACCCCACTGGTTCATTACTTCAAGTGAAACGCCGAAGCCGGTTCCTAACCTAACCTAACCGTCAATAACAACAAAACCACACGAAACTGACATTAACAACCCACCTATCTGAACTGTTTACGGGAAAAAAAAATATCACCTGGGAACATGGGAAGAAAACGGCATGTCGTCCGTCAGCGCAAAGAGTGCGGCTTTCAATAATTTCTGACGGCCAAACGAAGCCTTTGCCCCAAAAATTTTATGGGAAAATGTTGTTGATAAGTTTTTATCCACTCTGCCTAGGCCCAAAGCTTGTTTCCTAGTTATCATTTAAACTTGCTAAGGCGTCTGCAATTATAGCACAATGTTTAGATTTTTGTTCTTTACCTTCAACCCTGGGGTTCGATAGTGAGAGTCGAAGCTGTTTTTTTTTTCTTCCTTCTCTATAAAAGGAACATTTAACTCGTACCTTTCGACCACAGCCGTAGCGCAATTGACAGCATTCTGGTTTTAGGTCCATAAGGACATGGTTCAGATCCCGCTTAAAGCAAATATTATTTGGTGTCAAACCTATGGATCCTGAATGTGAGCTATTTCTAATCCGGTTGAATAATAAATAATTAGCTGGCTTTAAAATCGACTCCTGAAAGTGAGCTTCTTTCAGTTAAATCGTTGCTCTACCTCTGGTGAAACGGAATTTGGGTGCATTCTCGCCGACGAGCAGTCCACCCAAATGGTAATATATACAAATTTTGCAAAATGGAAGCGGAAATGACTATTTTAGAAAAAGCTCCCATTCAGCTAAATATTTCATTTAACGGTAATTCATGTTTCAACTTGAGTGGGATTTGAAACCAAGTCCTTGGACCTAAAAGCCAGAATGCTATCACCTGCGCTATGACTAAAGGTACAAGCTCAAATAATTACAAATGCTCCTTTCTAACAGAAGAACGAAAAACCTTGAACTCGATTCGAACCCACGATCTACATACTAAAGCCGCAGTGTTATCAACCACGCAACAACAATAGTGGAAAATTGGAAGTTCAAATGGTAATCTCAAAGGTTCCTTATAACAGAAGGAAGATAAAAAAAAATTTTGAGCTGGATTCGAACCCACGGCCTAAAGATCTGATGTTTGTCATTAGAATAGCATCAACTGCGCTATGACTGCAGTAAAGAATTGCACGTTCACGAATTGACTGATGTTCTTTTGCAACAGAAGGAAGAAAAATATATTTCTTGAGCTGGATTCAAACCCACAACCAGTCAGAATGCCTTCAACTACGCTGTGACATATAATCAAAAGCTGTGTGTCAAGTGATAATCGTATACTATCCTTCGTAAATGAAGGAAGGAAAAAAAACCAGTTCTCGAGTTGAACTCGAACTTACGATCTTAAAACCGGCTATAGAATGTTATCAGCAACTACGACTGTGATCGAAAGCTGCAAATGCAAATTATAAACTTAAATGCTCCTGATAACAGACGGAAGACAAAATATTTCTTGAACTGGATTCGAACCCAGGACCTTAAATACATAAAGCCAGGAGGGTACGAAGATATGGTCGAAAGCTGTACATTCAAATGATGCATGGATGAAGAAAGAAAATAACTTTTCTTGAAAATTTCTTGAGCAACATTCGAACCATGAACTTATGCAGTTAAAGCCAAAATGACATGAACTGATCTATGACTGTGGTTGATTATTTCAAGTTCAGTTGTTCTTCTCGAGCAGCATTAGGGCCCCCGCGCACACAAAGGCCAAGCCGCGCGGCCACCGAGAATGCTTACGGTATGTGTTGGCCGTCGCGGCCAGACAGTCGCCGCGACCACTGGGATCTCCGGCGGCGTGCAGGCGGCCACAGGGCGACCATACTTTTCCGTGTTCATTTTTCACCACGTGATCGAGAATTATCAATGAAAAACGGACGTGGCCGCGACGACCACTGGCCGCGCGGGCGGCCTTAATGTAGATTTATTCAATTGTACTACATTTTTTTTTTAGTTCCCCCCCCCCCCCCCCCCTTCGCCATCAGGGGCTCCTTGTGTTTGAAGTACATCGAACAGTCACTTACTCCATTTTATTTATCCTAATTTAGGGTCTCTTCTGTCCCGTAATAAAATGGACTAAATCTGCTTTATTTATATTATTATGGCAACGCTATCATCCCTGTAGAACACAAACTGTATACAGGGAGTCAACAATTTTGTCCTTTATCTTCTATGGTATATGGATTTTTTATTTATTAGCTGAGGGTTAAGAAAATACTTGATTGCAACCAATAACCCATAAACGCCTGAAAAAACTTTCAGGCCCTTTTTTTAGAGTCCTTATACTCGGGTCGGTTCTCGTATTCGAACCGGCATTCTCTTGGTTTGGAGCCGACGGCGCTGACCACTGGGCTGTGACTGCCCGCTTTGCTCGGGGTCAAAGCTCGCGCTGGGACTTAGTTTTTCGCTGTTATACGTTGAAGGCGTACGTTCGTATCTAGGCGGTTGGGTTAATTAATTTCTTTTTGTCTGTTCTGTTACAAACTTTCTTGAGGATAACAAACTTTCCGGAGTGGTACACCGATATTACAGGTTTTTTTTAATCGTCCACCAAAGCAAGAAAATTGCTAAAAGATGTGCTGTGCGAGGAAAATAAGTTCTGACTCTCTCAGCAGGACTCACACTCACAGGCCCGCAGCCAACATCCCGAACTAGTTCTGAGCGCAAGAGGGGCAGCCAGACTAAACGCAAGTGACCAGAATCAGCAGCCTATTCGTCACAGTTTGGGGAGACAGAACTTATATAAAAAAAAAAAAAAAAAAAAAAAAACATATCGCTCTCCAAAATGGTACTCCGGCGGCCGCCCTTACTCTCTCTTCCCGAACGCACAAGACGCAGTAAATCGTATGGTGAAATAATTACCGATGGAAATATGGATTATGTTCAAAGTCACCGCGCCAGAAGGAGCTGAAAGGGGCAGAAGTTTCCAGACAGCATTCTCAATGAACGAAACGAAAAATGTGTGGCGGGTAATCGTTGATGGTAACAATAATTCTACAATCCCGCTCCGCCATGAGATAACCTCGGCATTGAGCAGCTTTTGCTTTAGCAGTGACCAATGGCGTCACGAAATCAACAAGGGCGCTTCATGGTGGCCCGCCATTGTTCGGGTGGTGGGCACTTCAGCTGACCACTCCGCTAAATAGGGTATTGTAATGATCTTTATCACGCAACGCAAACGTAAGCTAAGCTTTAACCGCCTATTCCTTTTCCTTCTCTGCTGCCCGATCGTCCAGTTCCGACCCGTGATTAACCGTAATGATGACAAACGACTATTAGCGTTACCTTCTGCATGTTGCACCTGCTTCCAAAAGTCTGTAGGCTTGCAAACCTTGCACCTCTACTCCCCACCAACCCCCACCGCCTCATAGGACAAGGCAACCCTGCCAACGCAATTAGTCAACAAGAGATCTTATCGAACTGTTGTTTATGTAATTGAAAGCCATTTAAGGGGCTGGTAACGAGGCAGTGATGCAATAAAGCCACACGTTAAGTACCCCTACCTTTGCCAGTGAAGCAAACCCGGCAGCTTTAAGGAACTAAAAGTTGAAAAAGAAAGCGAGAATTTGTGTCGTTAATAGCCGTCGAATCAGTGTGTGCGACTCGTCCCATTTCAACTACGATTTTTTTTTACCGTTATTGTATAATTACTGTCTTCATGATAAAATCTCGTTAAGACATTTTAAAGCCTTTAAAGGACAGCCATGGCAATTTATACTTTTATATTGAAATAATAGGTATTTTTAAAAGCTTGTAATAGAAAAAGAACAGTTGAAGTTTGCTGCGTAAGAAACAATTTGATGTTTTTAAATTTCGGCGCCATTTCTTACCAGATGTCATTATCTAGAAATGTGCTAACCTGGCGGCCGTTTAAACAACTGTTGCATTTTTTAGTCTTCTGTACAGCCGAAATGGCTATGAAGAATGTTGCGGTGACTTCGTCCGTCTGTCCCTCCGTCGGTCGCCTTTTTAAACTTCAGGACGGCAACAAATGAACACCAACGGATTTTGCCATTAGATTCAGCGACCAAAAATTAGTTTAAAAACACGATTAAAACATTATTGCTTCCTTACAGCTATGCTAGGCTCTCTCGACATAGCTCAGTGAAATAATAATCATATCAAAAACCAAAACTGGTAAAAGGGGCCGCCAAGTTCCGAATGGTTCGGCCCTTCAAAGGAGTGATATCAACACACCAAAACCTTCGCCAAGTTAATCGCACCGCTTAATAGTTCGAAGGTTAAATGAAAACTAGAACATTGCTACTTTCGATTAAATGAAGGTTAAATGAAAACGACATCGCTGGAAAATCGTAAAAACCGTAGTTTTACTGTGCTTAGTACAGACGTACAGTCAGTAATTCAGGGTTCGTGCGACTCCTGGAAATATCATTGAAAAAAATTTCAAATTACCAGTTTGAAGTCTTGAAGATGACTCTTGAAAAGTGGTATATGTATCAATAGGATGAACGGAATGGAGACGACCTGACTTGAATAATGCTGAAAAATTTAGCCCCGAAATTTAGTGTGTACTGTGTAGCACTTTATAAATCTTAAAATAATTTTGAAAGTTGGGATATGGTTTTATATGGTTTTAATTTTATTTACGAATGGACGAATACAGCAGTAAGGTTTCACGTGGACTAAACAGTACATGAAAACTGCGGTATACGAAACCTTACAGGAAAGTTTATTTGTGTTCCTTTGCTGTTTTGACTTCGGATCATGCAGTTAAACCTTACCTTAAACATCAAACGAGTTCGTTTTTGTTTTCTAATTCGTGATACTTTGGCATACCAAGTTGGTTTTCTGTGCTCGCTGCAAACGCACCGAATTTCGCTCGGAAATCGGAAATTAATAAAAGTTGGTACATATGTTCACTAAGTCCAACAAAGCTTGTGTAATAAATTTAAGTTGAAAATATTGAAATATATACAGCAGAGAAATTAAGCATCAAAATTTTGTCTTTAACATGGGAGGTTGAGGTCAAACCTTACTTTACTAATACACAGGAATAGAGTGCGAAATATTTTACGTTTTTCTGTAAAAAAAACCATTAACTATTTTTTTTCTAAATGCAGAATTTACATGAAATAACGCCATTAACGGGTCAGTCAGGATCTGATTAATCCGGGTCAGGGTCAACTTGGGTCACTCCGGTTCAGTAGGTCAGTCTGGATATCCAGTCGCTGAGTTAATCTGAGTCATTGGGTCAATGTGGGCCACTGTGTCATTCCATATCTGGGTTGTGATAGGTTTAATGTACAAGGTACATCAGTCACTGATGTGTATAATTCTGAACAACACGAAACGGACTTACCGAGACTTGTCGAAACGAAATTAAAGCTTAACGAGACAAGGCCTAGCTTTTAAAATAAAACACTAGGCTTCAGTTCGCACCACTTTATAAACACATGCTTAAAACGTATGTAACGACACAAGTGTTGAAAATGAAAGAGTAACATTTTTGTTACAACGCATACGTTTTAGAAATAGGTTTATCGGAAATGCTTTCATTTATAGTGTGTTGTAAAATAAACACTGATGTTCTAAGACAAAAACACTACCGCTTTATTTTAAACTTCTGCCGCTAACATATGTAATCATAGCGTTGCAAACTGAACACAGCGTTTAATTTTAAATATATTTCACGTCTGCCACACTATACTGTATACACGTAATGTTTTGAAACATTTCATCTCAGCCCGTGCTATTTGCAAAACGCTTTTATGCGTTTTTCAGCTGAAAACTTCTAACGTCGTTTTCTAGGTATATCTAAAATGTGTTTATTTTAAAACATTTGTCGTTAGTGTAATTAAAAGGAAAATGAATGCCTTTGCAACATTTACACACATCTGTATGTTGCAAAACTGAGCCAAGCGGGAGGAATGTACCTTTAATATTACGACCCCCCCGAATTGTTAATTTTATATCAGTAATTTTGTTGTCACTGGACCACAACGTTTGAAAAGTGCCGGACAAAATTTCGGTTATAGAACGCAAGAGGCCCACGAAGGCAAAGACGATTTTACACATGTGACAAAAAAAAAATGTATGGTTATGGGAAGATTTCTGTCCACTTACAGCAGAGATTTGAATATCCCTGTCCGAATTTTATTTCTTTGAAGGTGACCGTATAATTGGCTTTATTACCTATATTTCATCACCTGTGTATTCAAGTGGCACTGTTGTCGTGTTTGGCTACACCTGTTGTGAGAACAACTGAATGTTGGTCGACAATAGTTTACTCGCCAGTTCCGTGCGTTTCTTTTCCATCCAACAATTTAGCGAAACAAAGAGTATGGTTCGCGATTAACGTCAAACTGCGGGTAGAGAAACGGGATTGGATCAGTGTGTATTGTGTTAATACTGACGTTGACTTTACACCGTACGGAAATTGTTCGATGGAAAAGAAACACATGGCGTCGCTCACCGTTGGCTACATCAGTTTAGTTACCTGTAATGTTGGTCGATTTGTGCTTTTTCAATTCTCTTGTCTTTGGCTCTTCTGTTTTGGAACCAGATCTTTACTTGTGTTTCTGTCAGTTGTAATCTTTCGGCTAATTCGCATCTTCGGGCGCGACTGATGTATTCACTCCGTTGGAACTCCAGCTCGAGCCGCAGCGTCTGTTCGCTCGTGAAAGTGGTTCGTTGCCTGCGCTGACGATGGTCTTTGCGGCGTCGCCTGGCCACTGCAACAAAACAATTGTGATTTGTTTGAGTATCCCAACTGTAGCTGTTGTTTAATGACAAATGTGTTGCAACAAATTTGTACTACAACCAAGTAGTGGTTATTGGCATACTTTTTGCAACAATGGTCCCAATGTACGTGATTTATTGTGATAGTTTGGTCTTCTGAGGCTTAGCCGAGGCGTAAGCCGAGGAAGCAAAACTATCACAATAAATCACGTATATAGAGGGACCAATCTTGCAAAAGTATGCCAATAACTAATTTATCACCATATTTTAAACACTTTTTTTCCGTTTGTGGATGAATTCGAGTTGTTTCATGTCATTTTTCTTGGTATCGTCCATTGTTTTTTCCCTGGCGTCCAACAACCGTTCAAAAGGGTCAAAGGATTTTAGCGAGCGTTAACCGCACCCGGTCATCTGCCCGACGAAGCCCTAAGGCCCTATGTCTGCAACACCCGGAATGGATTCTCAACCGTTGGCTATGTTATTACGATGTTCATTGTTATAAGTGTAACAATAAGTTAGTTATTATGACACTTATAACAATTCGAACGCTGACGGGATGACATAGTAACTGTAAAAGATATCAATAAGTGATTTTTAGATTGATTGCTATTTTATTGAGCCGATAAGGCCTCCAAGCCATTCGCTCACAAACTTACAAACTAAAAACTACTTACAGACTAATACAATCAAACAGACCTACTGACTCCAAGAAACCCAAGAAACCGGCTAACTCTAGGTACCCATGAGAACACGAGAGGGGGGGGGGGGGGCGGACCAAAGCGTGAGTAATTGGATTACAACACAAACCGTCCCGTAGCCCGGCAGAACCCTAATACCCGGCCCAGGAACCCCCTATACTTGTGGGGCCATGCGGTGATTTTTTCAAAGGGTTTTAACGAGCGTTAACCACTCCTGGTCATCTGCCCGAAGCCCTAAGGCCCTATTAGGTGATTTATTGCGACACTTACACTTACAACTTACAACAATACAGTCTTACAATAATGCTGTCAACAATGCTGTATCCGATTTATTGCTGAGTTTTATAACAATGAAAACGAAAAAAAGTATGGTGATAACAAACGTGAAACCCTTTTTTTTTTTTACAGGTAATTGGTCTTAGAAGACTGAAAGGATACGGAAGAAAAAACTATCAAGACATTGACGCGGTTTTATCTGTAAATTTAAAAGATCAACAAAAAGTCTTTCTCATGACTGGAAGGCCATTTGATAAACTTAAAATATTGACAGCGTTATGATTTAAGACCTATGTGAATCACAGGGGCTTGTGACAATTACAAGCAAATGTGCACGAGTGTATCGTATTTTCTAAGGTAAAGGAGACGAGTTATAATCGACCTAGTGCGATATAACCAGATGATTATACACCGCTTCCTTGGTTATACTCCGGAACCTCTTCGTTGTATGCATTTGCAACTTGCCGAGCTAAGCTTATCTAGACACACGCTAGTGTGTCGCGCCAAGTTAGGCAACAAACATCACATCACATCAATTGTCGAGGTTGTAAACCATTGTAGCGCGACGCCATTGCGTCATTATCTTATATCTTGAAGCATAGTTGGGCACATTTCAGGTACTTGGGGAAAAATAATAATGCGGTACAAAAGCTTAAATTGTGTTGAAATCGAGAGCAATGACCCACCTGACAAAAATTAACTCGTGTTTGAATGCCAGCTGTGCTACTTTCAATGCAAAATATGCCCCTCAATAACGCTGAAAATGTGTTACTACCTAGCGTCCGCTCATCCCCATGTTAAATCCCATAGGGTCATTATTCATCGATTCCGAGATAACGGGAAGGCTTCCAGCTATGAAATTGGACGAATAGGCGCACTACAATACGAACTGCGTACCTTTTATGGTTTGAAGCCTGGGGGCGTAACAGGGATGGCGTGGGAGGGCGCG
>JAHWFP010009855.1:653-17759 GCA_023313725.1 Lithobius niger
CCCCCCCCCCCCCCCCTCTGATGGTGTTAGGCCTAATTTTGGTAACAAGTGTGTGTGAGACATTTTTGAGTTGCTGGTGCTCTATTGTAACACAGTGGTGTTTTTGTTTACTGGTTGTCAAGATACAACATGGCCTTTACAAACTCAGTTAGTGAATTTATAAACTGTGTTTACAAACTATGTGGTACTGCACACTGGTGACAAATTTTACAAATGCAAACTAAGTGGCACCTGCACACTGGTGAAACACCATACAAATCTGAACTACATAATGCAGTACACCAAGTGATATGGTAGTGGGATGATCAGTGACTTCACAGATTCATTCGATTTGTTTAATGAAAGAGGTGGAACACCGGGTGTACTTTGTGGATTAGGTATAGGGACTGATATTATGTGGTCACCAATAGGCTCTGGGACAAACGTCTTAAGGTTCCCACCTTTGACTACTTCAAATTATGGCACATGGAAACTTAATATGGCCATGTTACTTCGTGAGCGTACACTGTATGGTTTTGTCGTGCCTTCAACACACGAGGAATATGAAGCCCGGCCATCTTCTGCAAATGAGGCGGAGAACCCCGGGATCAAGGCAAAATACTTTGCTCGGCGAGCCCAGGCTCTATCAACAATATTTTTGGGAATCAGTGAAGGCGTAAAACCCATACTCCACACATGCCAGACCCCTGATGAAGCTTGGCAGAAATTAGCGGACGTCTTTACACCCAAGACGATGGCTCGTATTGGATATCTTTACCGTACATTTGTAGGAATGAAAATGTTGGAGTCTGAAACTATGGCTCAATGGACCGCTCGTGTTCGAAATGCTGTTACAGAATTAGCTGATGCAGGCAAAGTGGTTCCGGACGATGAACATGGATTTCTTTTATTAAACGGCCTTCCGAAATCATGGGATTCCGCAGTGGCAACTATCTACAACCTTCCCAAAGCAGAATTCACGCCAGATAAGGTTGAAGCCTTGTTATTCAATGAATTTGATAGACAGCATCCAACTGGAGAGGCAGCAGTCGAAGGTGCAACAGGTGGAGCGTTTAATGTTCGTGATGTAACAATGTCAGGTGAACAACTTCAGCAACATGATCAACGAGGCAGAGGACGAAGTCGCGGACGTGCCCGTGGTAGGGGACGTGGACGTGGAAGAGGACCGAGCACGACTCCACAACATAATCAACACACAATGCAAACTATCTGTTATAATTGCCAAGGAATGGGACATTTTTCACGGGATTGTCCTAGCCCAAAGAAAGACGGAAAACAAATTGGGGCAAAGAAAGGTCTGACAAAGGGACCAGATGCTGCGTTTCTGTGTGAAGCACATTTGATTGAGTCTAAACGTCTGAATTGGGTTCTTGATACTGCGGCCACCAGCCATTTTTGCGTAAATCGAGAAGTTTTTCACAAATATAAACAATGTGAAATTCCTCCTGCTGAGGGTCCGGGAGGCCCCTCGCGCGTAGTTGGTATCGGAGAGGTCTGGTTACGGGTAAATAATACTGGAGAGATTATCGCACTTATGAATGTTCTTCATGCCCCTGATATGCTAAGGAATCTGATATCTGGGTTTTGCTTATATGAAGCAGGATATCAAATGCATACGTATGAAGCTGGTATTAAAATACATCGGAGTGATGGCCGACCATTGGTAGCAGCATTGGCTAAGGGTCGTTTCTTTTACTTTGATGCTAAACCATGTGTGAATCAAAATCCAAGGTTAATACCACCCTCTGCTGATGCAGTTGAAGACCAGATACCACTTAAAACTGTATCGACAAAAGGAGCAGCTCCAATATGTGAAGTACTGAATAGCTGTAACGCATCGTCGCCATCTATCACGAAGAAGCCTTTTAAACAGGTACATGGGATTGTACCATCACAGACTCTTATGGACGATTCTGATGTCATAACACCAACTAAAACCCAACTGTGGCACGAGAGATTTGGACACTTAGCAATTCCACGACTTCGTAAGGCAGTGAAGAAGAATGAATTTGGAGGTCAGGTGCAGTTATCATCGGACACTCCTATATGTGATTCCTGCAAACTCGGCAAATCTACAAGAACTAGGCATACATCATCTGTGGGTCGTAGTGCAAGAAACCCACTTGATCTCGTACATAGTGATGTATGGGGACCAGCTCCTGTAAAGAGTCCAGGTGGAGGACGTTATTATATATCATTTACTGATGACTTCTCAAGGCGCAGTAGTGTGTTTATAATGAAAACAAAGAGTGAAGCATTGGATAAATTCGAAGAATATCGGACCCGTGCAGAACGAGAAACTGGTAGACGTCTAAAAAGTCTGCGCACCGATAATGGTATGGAATTTTGTTCCGAGATGTTTCAACAACGTTTACGTGTTCTTGGGATCAAAGCTGAACGCACAAATATCTATAGTCCTGAGATGAATGGTGTAGCAGAACGGTTGAATCGGACCCTTTTAGACATGGCCCGGTCCTTTTTGATTAATTCAGGTTTATCTGCAGAATGGTGGGCTGAGATGATTGTCGCCGCTTGTCATGTTAAAAATCGTATCCCTCATTCGAAGCTCAATGACAAGATACCTGAAGCATTATGGTCTGAACGTACACCATCGGTGAAACATCTCCGCTGAATAGGTAGTTTGTGTTTTGTTCATATTGACAAACCCCATAGAACCAAACTCCAGCCACGTGCTCGCCTCGGTGTTCTTGTGGGTTATGCTGTAGCGACAAAGGGCTACAGGATATGGTTCCCGGATGACGGAAAGTTAGTGCGTGAAACAAATAATGTTTCCTTTGATGAGAAACGTCTTGGCGTAAAACGGTTGCGAAACGCGCAACAATCTGAATGGGTAGATTTTGGTATTGAAAATGAAGAAAGCTTTACCTTACCTGCTCAAACCCCATTGAAGAATCGTCCAACTGCAGTGGCAGTACATGCCCAAAGGAATGCACCTGGATGGAAGAGAGAAGTAGTCCCTAGAAAAACAAAAGGAACTCATGAATGTGACATCTATTACAGATACATGGATGGTAAGCGAGCGAGATCCATGAACGATGTCAAGAAGCAATGTGAAGATCGTAATCTTGTATTTGACCCGGAGAATTTTGACTTTAACCGAAAGAACCACAGCTGAAGCTGAAGATCTTCCAGTAGAGACTGTGAATAATGCCGATGACGAGAGTAATAATGAAGACAATACAGGGAGCTCGGAGTCTTTGTTCGTGGACACTAGTGAGTGGATTCCCGAAGTACACTGTGTTGAAGTTGAAGCCCCAAGGACTTACCATGAAGCAATGACTAGCCCAATGAAAAAGAGATGGAAAGAGGCTATGAACGATGAGATTAGTACACTTCAGAATCGTCAAGTATATGATGAAGTTCCAAAGCCAGCAGATGCAAAAGTTGTGGGTTCCCGCTGGGTTTACACTTTGAAGAGGAACTCCGAAGGGAAGACGGTGCGCCATAGGGCGCGTCTTGTAGCACAGGGATGTTCTCAACGTGAAGGTTTGGACTATGCAGAAACTTTTTCACCTGTAATCGCCTTCACCTTGATTCGGTTTTTCTTTGTCCTCCTTGTTGTATGTTTTGACTGGGTGCATACTCACCTGGATGTTAAATGCGCCTATCTTTATGGTAGTTTGAAAGAAGAGATTTTTCTTCGTCCCCCACCAGGTTATGACAATAAGCATGACTACGTATGGCGTTTAAAGAAAGCCCTTTATGGATTACGGCAATCCGGCCGGTGTTGGTTCACTGAACTAGACACAACATTCACCCAACTAGGTTTTCGTAAACTGTTTGCAACAAACTGTGTATATATGTTATCTAGGTCAGTGGTTGTACTTGTGTATGTGGATGACCTGGCGATTTTTGCACGAGATCAAACTGCACTTGATGATGCAATAAGGCGTATTGCAACGAAATTTGATGTAACAAATCTTGGTCCTTTAAAGAAATTCCTTGGAGTAGAGTTTGGTGTAAGTAATGGAATTCCTATCATGCATCAACGTACATATATAGACACTATTCTAAAACAACACAAAACTGCGTGGACAACAAAGATTTTGCGATCCAGTACAGTGCCACTGGATGCAGGTGCAACCTTGGAAGCGACGCCAATACCCTCTCGTCGCAGGAAAGCACAAAATATCGTAGTTTGATTGGAGCATTGATGTTTTTATCGTCTCGCACAAGACCAGACATCAGCTTCGCAGTCACAGCATTGGCGCAGTATTGCAGTAAGCCAACGATCCGCCACGTGGTTCTAGCACAGAAAGTACTAGCCTATGTCCAACAAACAAAGGAGTTGAGTATTACATGTGATGGTGCAGTGAAAGGACAGAAACCTCAGTTCACCTTCTATGTTGACAGTTCTTGGGCCTCGTGCATAGAAGATAGACGATCGTGGACTGGATATGTAGGATTTTTAGCCCATGTACCAATTATATGGCGAGTTCAGAAACAAAAATGTCTCGCTCTATCAACCATGGAGGCAGAATTCGTTGCACTTTCCGAAGCGGCCAAAGAATTTATTTGGCTATCAGCAATATGCAACGAAATTCAGTGGCTTCCCGTAGTTTTGCCTCCAGTCGTATTTTGCGATAACGATTCTGCTATTGCATTCGCAAGAGACAATAAAGAACATATGAAATCAAAACACATTGATCTGCGATACAAATTCGTGAGACAAGCTCTTCACCAGGGTGATTTTGTGCTACAACGTGTATCAAGTGCTGATAATATCGCAGATGTGTTCACTAAGCCCCTCCCTCGGAAGCCTTATGAACAGTTTCGAGAAGCTCTATTATCCGCATGATGCAGTCATGCATTTATGACATTCAGTGAGAAAGGGGTGGAATGTTGAGAAATACAAGTTTCCTCACTGATCTCAAAATTCACAATAGGCTATAATTATATCTAAGTCAAGATATGTAGCCTAAAAGTATTTTCAGTTTATTTGAAATATTAATTATTTAATGAATATTTAATTATGAATATATGTTTACAATTATGTTTTT
This sequence comes from Lithobius niger, assembly GCA_023313725.1. Classification (NCBI taxonomy): domain Eukaryota; kingdom Metazoa; phylum Arthropoda; class Chilopoda; order Lithobiomorpha; family Lithobiidae; genus Lithobius; species Lithobius niger. Next base: position 5,675 of record JAHWFP010009855.1, read on the forward strand.
GACTTTTATGATGCCACCGTAACATTTCTGTTAACATGATATTTTGTTTCATCTTTTTGGATTTGGTTTGACCTTGTATGTAAATAATATGCAAATTACTGGTGAGTCTGGGGTCAGCCATGTTGGTTTTGTATGATGCAACTTGCTCTCTCCATGTGGGAGAGAATAAACTTCCACAAGTTTTGTTTTAAACCTGCCAGTCTTTTATTTATGGAACTACAAGTTGTTAGTTGTCTTCTACACCTACCTGATCCAAAAGAAGTGCAGTTTTAACATCTAGCCCGTCGGAGCGAAAGTCTAGAGGGTGAGCCTCTTCACTACGCTTTATTCTGAGGAAACCAGGATCATAATGGTTATCACTCGAGACCTGCGCAAACGCAGACGCAAGACAGTCGGCGATATCCGACACAGAAGAGATCACGGTATTCGCCACCTTCAGGTGTGAAACCGGGGAAGGCACGGTCTTCCCCGAGATCTGGCACACCTTCCGCCACACCTGCTGAGAAGGCGTGGAGCGCGTGACCGACGAAACATAAACTGCCCACGAAGCACGTCTAGCCTCACGGATGACAAACCTGGCACGGGCACGACAGCGCTTAAAGGCTACAAAGTTGTCAGCAGTTGGGCTGACTGTAAATGCACGCAATGCTCGCCGGCGGGCCTGAATGGCCTGCCCGCAAGCAGGTGTCCACCACGGAACAGGAACCCGCCGCGGCTGAGTGGACGTACGCGGGATAGTAGCATGAGCAGCAGCAAGGACCACGTCAGCGAAATGAGTGGAAAGTTCGATAAGTCCTCAACCGCACGCTGAAATACAGCAGCCTCAGCAAAAGCTGACCATCCAGCACGTTTAAGCGCCCACCGGGCTGGCCTGGAAGCCACAGAACACCCTTGTGTTGTGGGCAACACAATGGGGAGGTGATCGCTTCCATGCAGATCGGCAGTGACACCCCAAGTGAAGTGAAGTGAACTGGGATGGCCAGCGAGCAAAAGGCTAAGTCCACCGCTGACCAATTGCCCGTGGCCAGGTTACAGTGTGTCATGGCTCCATCGTTCAGGATGCAAACAGACCCCCTCTGCATCCACTCCTCAAGGATCCTCCCTTTGTTGTCTGTATGAGGTCCCCCCCCCCCACTGGACATGGTGGCTGTTAAAGTCGCCCAGCAACAGAAAAGGGGCAGGAAGCTGGCGGACCAGGTCCTCCAGGTCACCAACCCCAAAGACCTCATCCGGTGGCAAATAAAGCGAACAGACAGTAATATCGAAGTGGAAAGAAATTCGAACTGCTACCGCCTGAAATCTAGGGTGCAGAGGCACACTGGCATGCGGCCGAGAGCGTTGAACCAGCACTGCAACACCACCATGTGCACGTGGCACAGGGTCAGCATCCAGACGGTAGACAGAATAACCTCGAACAACCGGATTATCTGACGCCTTAAAGCAGGTTTCCTGTAGACAGCAGCACAGAGGTCGCCATGCGACAAAAGCAGCCGCAGCTCTTCGGCATGGGTCCGATAACTTTGGCAGTTCCACTGAACGATGGCATGCGCAGGCATTAGGGCGGGCTGAAGATTGAATCATTCTCCTCAACTCCTCCTCTGGGCGATCCGAAAACATCCGAATCCTCACCCGAATCAAAAGATAGAGTGAGGTTCAGAACGAAGTTGTCCTCGGAAGGAGGAAAAAGTTCCGGAGAATTGGAACAGGAAATCTCTCCCTGCTCCAAGGGCAAAGTATCATCAAGATGTTGAGGGGGCACAACGGACCCCTCAGCAAGCTGGCCGTTCAACGACCGTTTCACCTTCTCTCCTGGTGGCGACGTCCTCACGGGTGGTGTTGAGGCTTTACCAGCAGGAGCCATCTTCTTCAACGTTTTCTGTGGTTCACTCCGGGCAGGTGGAGGCTTCGCTGAAGCTTTAACCTGCCTGGGAACAGATGCAGCAGCAGAAACAGCAGCAGGAGCAGAAGCATTTGCAGGCTGGGCAGATGTAGACGGCAAGGCAGCAACCGGGTCCGAAGGACCCAAAAGACCCTGCAGAGATGGATGTTGCTGGGTCAACAAAGTAATAAGCTTGCCCACCGTCCTCGTCAAAGACCTGAGCTCAGCGCGTAAATCTGCCAAATCAGCAGACTCACTAACTGGGCCAGAGGTTGGCGCACTGCACACCTGCGCAAAAGAACGAGTCATTGCCGGTGCCGATAGCTTGGCTTTCTTTCGGGCCTCCGAGTAGGAAAGCCCGTCCTTCACCTTTAGTTCCTGCACTTGACGTTCCTCAACATAAACACGACAGTCCCGTGAAGAAGCTTGGTGCTGACCACCGCAGTTGACACACTGCTTCGGGCCAGCACAGTCAGCGCCCTAATGGGCTGCCTGAGCACAGGAAACACAGGTAGGCTTACCTTTACACGAGCCGCTGGTATGGCCGAAGCGTTGACCGGCAGTTATATGCTGCGGTGCAACTGGCGTATCAAAGGTCAGGAAAAAGGTGTCAGTTGGCTGGGCACCATTCTCGCCTTTCCGTGTCAAACGCCTCACAGCTGTAACACCTGTGACTTGAGTTCGTCCAGGATGGCATCATCACTGAGACCCCTCACATCAAAGCATGTCACGACCCCCTTGCTGCTGTTCAAAGTACGATGCGGCTCGACATGCACTGGGCATGACCCCAGTGCACTCGCTTTCAAAAGCCTCTTCGTCTTACCATCGTCTGCAACTTCCACAAGGTATCCCCCAGCATGGAGCCGAGAGATACTCTTCGGATCAGAACCACAGATCCCTTTCAGAGCTTTGTGAACAGCGAATGGACCGAGTTGTGTAACATCTCGGCCCTCGCCTGTCACCACCAGGAACTTCGGGACTTGGTCCCGACTCTTACTCAAGTCACCAGGCCCAACCATCTCGGGTTCCCTCCTCTGGCGCTTGCTAGTGCGGCGAGGAGGGGAAGAATTTTGGGGGGAAGAAATTTTATCGGGGTAGGGGGGGGAGAAGTAATTGCCATGTAGAGCAAAAAGAAGTCGCGGCGGTGCGCCCCCCAGAAAAGAAAACCCCCGCGCGGCACACGGGTGATGCAGGGCCGGAAGCCGCATATCCAGGGCCCTGCACCAGGAAGCTAACACCGCCGTCTATCTCCGAGAGGTGGCAGCCTAAGCATGCCGAGAGGCGAGGCTACCAAGGAAGCCGTACACACCATCTCCGTCGATAACCCAAACAGTTCGGGTCCGTGATGCAGATGGATACAGCACAAGTCACCTCCCCACATCGACAGGACCCGAAAAGTCATAGCCGATTGACCTTAGGCCGGCTCGCCCAGGCCACCCGTCCTTCGGAATAAGGAGCCAAAGCCCGAAAACCAGGATCTCCACCTCCACGGATTACTAGGTTGCAGCACACGGCCAACACGCTGGGGGATGAGGATGAAAAGCCCAGTGGCCAGAACGGGCAAATTAGAATCAAACCCAAAAGGGGATTCAAACCACCAAACATCCTCTAAGCAGCCACCCCGGGCCTGGTTTGTCCGGATGTCCCTTCACCTCTTTCGGACTAGTGCTTGCGACGGGTGTTAAACCTGCCCGCCATACACACCGTAGGCGCACTCGCAAACCGTAGTGTTGAGGTTGCTAGTGTTCAAGACGGACAAAAAACCCTCCGCCATGCAGACCCTTGGCACACTAGCAGACCGTGATCTTGGGTTCTTTTTTTAGTCGCCTTCTACGACACACAGGGGTACGGTGGGCTTATTCTACCCCCAGCCCACAGGGGGGGTTTTCCGAGGGTGGGGGGGATGTTAGTGGGGTAGATAAGCGTAAACTTCTGCATTTTACTGAGGGAAGCACCAAATTTGGCACAGATGCTAATTTAGGTATACTGATGAAATCTGGATATAGGGCCAACTGAATTTCTCAAACCGGAAGTGGAAACCGGAAGTGCCTATTTTCAGCCATGAGCCAAACCAAAAAATAGCTTGACCAGTCTCCATATCAGGGAAAAAATGTTTAAAATGTGGCGCATCATACCTGAATGCTATTCTTCACATTTCAAGGTATGACAGCTGACTGATAGGTAGCTTATGGTCTGAAATGGAGGTCAAAAGGTCAAATTTTAGGCGAAAAATCACATTTTTGTCATTTTCCGCTAAACCGCTGCTTTTACAAAGAAAAAAAGTGTTTAAAATGTGGCGCATCATACCTTAATACTACTCTTGACATCTTTGGATATGACAGCAATGGCTAAAAGGTAGCTTAAAGGGTCAAACCAATGTCAAAAGGTCAAATTTTGGACGAAAAATCACATTTTTGTCATTTTCTGCTAAGCCGTTGCTTTTACAAAGGAAAAAAAAATTTAAAATGTGGCGCACCATACCTTAATACTACTCTTGACATCTTTGGGTATGACAGCCCTGGCTAAAAGGTAGCTTAAGGTCTCAAACCAAGGTCAAATTTTGGGCGAAAAATCACATTTTCGTGCTTTTTCTGCTAAACCGTTACTTTTACAAAGGAAAAAAGCGTTTAAAATATGGCACATCATACCTTAATACTACTCATGACAGTTTTGAGTATTATAGCCCTGACTAAAAGGTAGCTTGAGGGATCAAACGCAGGCTAAATATAAAATTTTGGACGAAAAATCAAATTTTTGGCATTTTCTGTTAAACCGTTGCTTTCACAAAACAAAGCATGTCTCAATGTAATTAAAGGAAATCAAATTTAGACCTTTTTTGTCTGAATAAAAAATGTGCCAGGTTCGATGGTTTGGTTAGAAATTGCTGGAATATTACCTGAACAATGGCTACTATTTATTTTTTATCATAACTACAGTGTGTACGTATGACTTCGGAAGTTGAACTGCTACTATGTCTTTATTATTCCTAGAAATGGATGTAGATACGTTCATCTGAAAGGTGTAAAGGTCCTTTATTCAATGAAGCCATAACTGCTCTTTAGTACTGATGTACGGCATACGCATTTTGACATAGCTCTGTCCCACAGTTAAGCAAGCTATTTTACGCACTGTCAAAAAAAACTGTCCTCTTTTTAGATGAGACTAATGCAGTTATATTATTTTTGTTTAGAAAAGGCATAGTAACAGCTCAAAGAAGCTAAAACATTTAGTAGTAGTTAAAATTCAGTAAAAATGAACAACATAGTAGACAATTAGCCATTAATCAGTTCTTTCTTATAGCAAAACCGTTTTATTGGTCCTACTGGCAAAATACATCTTCACCTATACACCTGCAAACACTGATTCTCAGACTCAAAGCTCATCACATTACCATCAGTCTTTACTGATAAGCAAGATCAACAAGAAAAGTAGCCCATTCCTAGTGTTTTCGTATGACTTTTCGTTGGCTCCTCAATATTCGAAGAAAGAAGAGAAGAATTCGTTCTGCCTTTGTCTGTGTAGCACTAATTGGTCATAAACTTAAAGAGTTCAGGTGGCTTTCAAACTGTTTCCAGACATGCTATTGCCAGGATATAAGAGTGGTGTGGGGTTATATCTGAGAATCCTGGGAGTTCAGAGCTCCAGAAGGTCGGTTTAGCTTGTCCTATTCCTTATACGACTGATGTACCCATTCTTCAGGGAATGCCCTGAACAAATTTTCTTTCTCAGCTTTTCTGACCTGAACTGCTGAATTGTGGAATCTCGTCAACTTATGACTTACATTGAAAGTTAACTGGCCTTTTCGGTTGCAAACCAGGTTTATCTGTCCTCTTCTCTCCACCTCGTTGGCTACCTCGTTACAATCTTATAGCAACACAGATTGGAGCAGTCATATTGAGCAACAATCAGGTTTATAGTCTCAAAACATTTATTCAGAACATTAGTAGACTGACGATTTTCACACATACGTGGAATGACTACTAAGTTTCAAACAACTATAAAGATCATACGAATCCTTCAGTCTTCAGACATGCATGCAGCTTACATGAACATAGTTACATAATATACTTCTCAGGCTTCCAACAGTTATACAGGTAGAATACCCCACTTTGTTTCAGACAGCTTTACAGGGTTTGATATCTATACGAGTGTATACAGATGAGCTGATACTAACAGCTGATCCGACTTCTCTTCAGCTACAAGTAGCTTCACTGGAGGCCTGTGCTCTTTCATCCTTTAGCAAAGCTACAGAAAATGGTTTTTTCTTTGTATCAACCATTAGGAAACAACGGAGAATTGTCACATTTACACATAAACTAGTTCTTTGTCAGTTTATGGAACGCTGCGTATAAAGGTTATTTTGTGCCCACTTTAGCCCTGAAAACTTATACACGCAAAGGATCTACCTCCTCCTTAGTATTTAGACCTTTGTGCTGATATGTGCTTCTCCACCTACGTCTTGCCTTCCTTTAGCAGTTACATATGTACATGCAACGGCTTTAGACATAAGTACATGCAACGGCTTTAGACATAAAAGTAGTTGGATTCCTCCGATTTCAAATATTGCAAAGCGAGAATGCATTTTATCAGTAAATGCATAAACAGAGAAGGTCTCACTACTTCTAAACATTTAAAGACCAACACAAAACATATCTTTCTCTACAATAACTGTTCAGCAGAGAAGATCTGTCTTCTCCTTCTCAAAACACCCACGCTGAGCAGCTGGTTCATTATCGATGTTTCAACACTACACAGAAAGAATCCGACTCCTTTTCAGTCTTTATGAAGAGTCTGGCATCCACTCATGTTGTTAACACTTGCACATGTAATATTGCTCTGCCTTCTATTTAGTTTAAAGACAGGGTTAAATGATTCTGCCCCTTAGTGCACATGTGACTACTCTAGCCTGCAGGATCTGTGTCTTCTCCAGCCATTAGACAACAATAATGCAATTCCTGGTTATTCTTCGACCGTTAGACAGCTACGATACAAGATTTGAGGTCATCTTCAGCCATTAAGAAGCTACAATGCAGAAACCGTATTTTCTGAGCTATTAAGCAGCTACAATACAAGATACATGCTTAATAGGGTCTTTTTAGAGTCTTGATAGGGTCGTTTGTAGCCGTTACGCAGTTACGGTGCATTCGTTAGCCATTAAGCAACTATAATGCAAGATCCAGGTTTTCTCCATCAATCAGTCAGCTACCATTATCTGGGGCCAACTTCAGCTCTATAGCTAGCTACAATAAGGAACACGGGTCCGCTTTAGCCATTAAGCAGCTACAATACAGGATCCGGCTCTTCTTTAGCTGTCTTCTTGTGCCATTAGGCAGCTACAATATAGGGTACGGACCTTCTTCAGCTGTATATAGCTACACTTACAGGATTATAACTCTTTTTCTAGACACACGCTAGTGTGTCGCCGCCGAGTAACAGTAGATCATCCCATTGTAGACATCCGATTGTTAAAAATTGATTGTTAATGATAAAAAGGCGGCTCACTAGCAGACATGTGTCTGTTAACTGTAAGCAACTGAAAGCATATTTTGGCATGTTGAGGATAAATCCCAATACGACAGAAATGTTTCAAATTGTGGAAAATGTAAGGGGAAGGGTCAGAGATTAAGAAAAACTAAAATTTAAAGGATGAGTGTCCACTAATCATAGAGAAAAAGATGCGTCAATAACGTTGTTTTTATGTTACTGTCTAGTTAGCTAGCTAGAGCTAGAACTAGCTAGCTAATAAGATTTTTCCCATGTTAAATCCCATAGACTTTTTGCTCATGGCTAGCGCAAAATTGCGAAGGCCTACGTACCTGAATTTTTGCACACGGATGCTTGGTGATCTGAGGATGGTCCTTTTGTTGGTTTGGGGGTTGTAGGGGTCAGGACAAATGCGTGGGAGGGTTTTGAAATTTGCCCCCGGCGAATTTAAATTTCGTTCTTTTCCAAGTTGCAACCAAAGATTTTAACCAACAATGGCTTGAACAATCAAGACCGGTCCTTAGATTTATTGTAAAGGCCTGGACGAACTAAAAACTGAACTGTAACGAAGGACAAAATAAAGAAACATTAACGTTGCCGTGGATTGCGTAAGAATAAAGGGATGCACGTTGCGTAAGAATAAAGGGATGAATAAAGGGATGGTTACGCAACAATACGAGCATACACGAGCTAATGGGTTTTTTTGTTAATAACCACCAAAAAAATGCTTCGCGTTTTGCTGTTTTAGTAACAGCTACCTTCGGGGGTTTCTGCTTGACTAAATGTGAACTAAATCTAGAAAAATTAAGGGAAAGTTGCAGGGATAAGCAAAACAACTGAAGGGGATGCGCTGATTGAGTGAGTGAAGCTAACGAAATCAGCGATTGTTAGTCAGTGTGTGCAAAAAAGAGATTGAAGCATCCTAAACAGACGGTGTAACCTTATGTACGTTCACAGTCCTATGAAAGTTGTGATATCCACCCAAAACCAAAACTGGTCGGCCAATTTTTGATAACGTCCTTAGCAGGTTTGATTTTTGGTTGGTGTGTGAAGTTTAATATTGCTTTCAGCTTATGAGTTACTTCTTAGGCAATTTGGGCCATCGGGTGGTAACTCCTACTATTGCAGTGAAACTGATCAAAAGGGAAGCTGTCGAGAGCGATTGCTTTGCTGCATAGATCACATGATTGCTGTGACACTTATAGGACAAACAACATCGTTCTAACAACAACGAGTCGTGCTGATAGCATGATCATAACATGTGTTTACTTCCTGCATGTACACCGAGTTTGTAGTACACTAGACCATGTGATTCCATAGTGGCTGATTACGTCACAATATCTCAAAATTTCTAACCAAATCATCGAACCTGGCACATTTTTTATTTAGACAAAAAAGGTCTAAATTCGATTTCCTTTAATTACGTTGTGAAAACAACGGTTTAGCAGAAAATAAAAACAATGTGATTTTTTTCGTCCAAAATTTGATTTTTGACCTTCGTTTGACCCCTTATGCTACCTTTTAGTCTAAGCTGTCAGACCCAAAACCGTCGTGAGTAGTATTAAGGTATGATGCGCCACATTTCAAACACTTTTTCCCTTTGTAAAAGCAACGATTTATCAGAAAAAGCACAAAAATGTGATTTTTCGTCCAAAATTTGACCTTTTGACCTTGGTTTGACCCCTTAAGCTACCTTTTTAGCCAGAGCTGTCATATCCAAAGATGCCAAGAGTAGTATTAAGGTATGATGCATCATATTTTAAACACTTTTTCCTTTGTAAAAGCAGCGGTTTAGCAGAACTAACAGAAATGTAATTTTTTGCCCAAAATTTGACCTTTTGACTTCCGTTTCAGCCCATAAGTTACGTATCAGTCAGCTGTCATACCTTGAAGTGTGAAGAATAGTATTCAGATATGATGCGCCACATTTTAAACTTTTTTCCTGGATATAGAGACTGGTTAAGCTATTTTTTGGTTTGGCTCATGGCTGAAAATAGGAACTTCCGGTTTGAGAAATTCAGTTGGCCCTATATCCAGATTTCATCAGTATACCTAAATTAGCATCTGCGCCAAATTTGGTGCTTTCCTCACTAAAATGCAGAAGTCACCCTATTTTAGTGGCTTATCTGCCCCACTATGTGAGTTTTAGCCTAAAACAAAATTTTCTAGTCCTGAATTTGTTCGGCTTTGTAATTGCGGTTTCTAGGCTATTACCAGCGTACTGAGTTTTCGGAATGTTTACATTCGGCTAACTTTACTTATTTTAACCCTTGTTTTAATTTTATTTTTTCATAGCTTGCCGTCTACTAGTCCCACTCCTCCAGTCGTCGTCGACTTGGTGACCGACGAAGAGGATGACCGACGAAGAGGAGGAGGGAGGGCCGGAGGCGGAAGGAATGCAGGAGAACGTGGTGGAGGTGGAAGTCCCGGAGCCGGATGTCCGGTTCCTCTTTGAACTGGTTCATCTGGGAAGCCCCCGGGTTGCTGTGCCCAAAGAGGCACCTGTCGTTGGCCCGGAGCTAGCTGCCGAGGTTCCTGAGCCCCGTGTTACGTACTTGCGTTTGGGCCATCCCTGGCCTAGAGACTGATCTATCTTTAATGTTTCCCGATGGTACAAATTTCCGATTACCCATTGTTCTTATTTTCCGTAATTTATAAATTGTTTTGCTTTTAATACGTTACTCTTTATTTCAACTTAGTTAAAATGTTAGTGATGTTCCGGATTTTCGTTTGACGTGTCCGACGAAAATCCGAAACCGTGATTTATTTATTCGGTAAGGCTTAATTCTTAGATAACTTCGACCTTTAAGGGTTTAGGTGACCACACTTAATATAGGTACCCGTGACTGATATAGGCGGCTGTGGTTGATATAGGCTATTGTGGCCAGAGCTCCTAGATGGCCTTTGCAAGGTTATCTCAATTGATATTTTTTTTCCGAGCTTGCGTTTGAACGTGCAACGTCGACTGACTCCGACTACTTGATACGATAGTAATAATTTACAATTGCCATCCGTACGGCTACTTATGCGTACCAAGGTTAATCGTACGTAATTTTCGCGTACAATTTTCACTGGTATTGTGAGGCTGACTAGGTAAGTTCTTTGTTCCCGGGTTGGAATTTCGCATCGTGCCGTTTTTGTTTACGTGCTTACGGCACTTGAACTGAACCACCAAGGTTATTCTATTCGCTGAACTCTTAATTAGTTACGTAAATCTAGCTTTAACGCAATTTTTTGAATGTTCAGACGTGAATGTTTTACGTCAATCTATTGTAAATTTGCTTTACGCATCTGTTTTACGTAGCGCTATGCCATGTGATAGCCTAACTGACATAACTTTGGATTCTATCGTCCTTAGCATAATTTACTTAAAATTATTACTAATTCCTTTCAAGTATGCGCAATTCCAATACGTATAAGCGTCGAAACTGAACACAGCATAAATCGTAAAACCAAAATTGCTGACTGATCATCGATTTGGAACTGATGCGCGTCGCTTGTCCCGCACACTTCACATTTATATGTTTTCTTTCCGCCGGAACATTGTGGAAACCTTATAGTCTTACCTTATTTTACCAATAAATATGTAAAATGATTCGTGCTGACGCCTAAGGTAATTTTACGGTAAGTTCGCAAATTATTAACGTTCTATGAAGAAATTTGAATTCCTACGGAGCTGTACCGCATCCTTCACATTTGTGCGTCTCACCTCCATTGTCAAGGTAGGTTCGTCCCGAATTGTGACACTCATTTGCTGAAACGGAATGTCTACCGTTTTGCTGCTGACAAGATGGATTTGCCTGCGCTATTGTTAATTATTTATCTATCGGCTATTGCCAATTTGCTACGATTTTTTTTTTTGTTAATTGATGCTATCAAGAATTCGTTTCTTTATTCTCGATCCTATTAAAGGAATTGGCTTTTGCTTATTACCGGAGTCGGCAACGTCACACTTAACACGTTTTCTCTCGCTTTGTGTAGCGACTGTCGTGCTAATTTTGGCATTGCGATTCTGGTTTTCGACAAATCATGTGCACTGATAGCTATGGCTATTTAATTGTATGAATTTGCTAGCCTATTTCGGTGTGCTACATTATTTTAATTGCCTGGCGAACGAATTTTCGTTTGGTGAATCAAAATGCAATTCTGAATGCACTCTTCACATTTGTACGGCATTTCTCCAGTATGAAAACGGGGTGGGAGGGGGATCGGGTTAGCTACTCGTGATCCTGTACTAATGCTTGATCAAAATTACGCTTACGCCTAATTTCTGGGGTATTAGTGCTGGAACGAGTCAGATACCCGTGGCTTGGGTGTAACTTATGCTTCTCTACCAATTCTTGTTCCTTAAGTCTTAAACGTTTCTGTAACGTCGCGGATGTGTGAGGTTCAGGTAGCTTACGTTTTCGCTTCCCTGCTCCGTCGGCTGGAGTAGTGGCGTCGTGGCGTCGCTGGGGGCCCCCCGCCCGCGGGGGGGGGGGAAGCTTTTTCTGTGGGTGCAAGCGAGGTGCATCGATTTCTGCGGCGTGATCGGATGGGTTGAGGTGTAATTTGGAAATCAAATCGCGGATTTCCTGTTCGGATTCGTTCAATCCTCCATTCTGGATTTCTGCTAAATCCAGGTCGTCGGGCGTTGAGAAAGGGGGGGGGGGGGGGTGAGGTTTAATGGCCCGCGGACAGCTTGACCATAAGCACCAACCTCAGTCACAGTGCAGTTGAGAA